>CM022471.1:22370325-22469018 GCA_011952105.1 Coreoperca whiteheadi
TGCTGGAGGCCAGGGCAATGCCCTCTAGAGCAATTAGATCTGCCGACAGCGAGTCTCTGAGGCGTTCGGGGCCAAGTACAATAACTTCAGTTTTGTCCGAGTTTAACATCAGAAAACTTCTGGTCATCCAGGTTTTTATGTCCTTAAGGCATGATTGAAGTTTAACTAACTGATCAGTTTCATCCGGCTTAATCGATAAATATAACTGGGTATCATCTGCGTAACAATGAAACTTTATGGAGTGCTTTCTAATAATATTGCCCAAAGGAAGGATATATAAAGTAAATAGAAGTGGTCCAAGCACAGAACCTTGCGGAACTCCGTGACTAACTTTGGTGTGCTCAGATGATTCATCGTTAACAACAACATAGTAACCCTTCTCTATGATATAGACTGAGACAGAGATGTTCTATCATGATTTCTGTGTTTGTGTTTATTCCGTCATACCAAAATGCAAACACAGAATGTAGGTTTGTAAAGCTTTTCCCTGTCGTGTCTAGTGCAACAAGAGAAGCTTTCATGTGCGGTGTTTGATAAATGTACTCTTGAATGGGTAATCACCATGAAAGCAAGATGCCACTTCACAGGTGTATTTTGTTTGTTGCTCGTTTTCACAATGTTGGTAATGATTGCTGGAATCACAGTCAGTTTGAATTGGTAACGCCACGATGCATGTAAAAGTCTGCGTATCTGAAAGTCAAAGGTAAATTGTATTTTTAAGACGTACCACGTTGCAGATATGGTGGCAAAACTGACACTGCCAGCAGTTCATCAATACATCTCCCCCTCACTGTCTTTGTTTTTCTCTATTAACTAGTGTTGTATGCCGTCAGTGTTGTCAGACCTTGCCCCCCTTGGTTGCTGTACTGAAGCAAGGCAGAATGATTGATGAGACTACAACACACCTGGAGCATGTGCTCTTATGTGAGAGTGTGTCTCTTTGTGTGGGTACTCACAATCATGTGCACGTCCTATCATGGCTATGTGCGTGTATGTACTGTATGTGCATATGAACCATAGTGGTGCCCAGATCTTTTTAACCCGCCAAGCCGCACAATGTTACATGTTGAATATATCTGTAAAATGTCCCGAAAACTTAATTCAATTTCTTTCCAACAACAGCTGCTCTTGCAATCTGATAACCGCTCCTAGCAACTAAGGCCTGATTACATTTGTGTGGTTATGTTTAGGGAACTAAAAGCACTACAGATTAGGGAAAGATTTCAGTATTGGTTGAATACTAAATAAGTTAGTGAATTAGTGAGTTAAAAGTACATAAACACAAAATAACCCTGCTGAGATCAGTAAAGCATACTCCCATGTTTGTCTGCACTCTGTGTCAAAAGTCCTGCTTTTTTTTTTGTATCTGTGACCTAGTTTCCCCTGGTTGAACTGAAGTAAACCTTGTTCAAGGGCACTTTGAGAGTAACTGTTAATGGAAGAAAAGGAAGAGTATTTTTCAGTCACTTCCCCCGCTCAGATTTTCACTCAGTCCCGTTCAAATTATCGACCCTCTAGTCATTAAGTCATTACAACTACCACTGCCACTCAGCTACAACTACACCCAAGCACAGCCCAGAGGGTTTCAGTTTGTCTACACTAACGCTCAATATTTGCAGAAATATGTTCAGACAGCACCAGGCATTATAAATTCACGGACAGAGGTTGCTCATTTAGCTGTAACACGATATGCAGTCAGACACGTAAGAAATGCACAGCTTGAAATGGAGCGAACCCAATAGATGGAGACAGTGAAACCAAACTACTGCAACTCTCGAGCACCCCGCGCCCTCTATTTAATACAAACCCTGAGCAACATGCTCATTCCACCTGAGAGCAAGCTGCAATGTTACCTGTTTGCATTTCCACTTTTGCCTATTTATGGGGTCCTGGCGAAGAGAAGTAGGTCGTTCAGGATGCGGTCATTTCCAAAACGCACACACGCGATAATGAGGCCATGATGTCTTCGCAAAATGATGTCTCATGCTCAACAGCCGTGCTGTTCCAAATCAAATTAGGATATTATATTTGGTTGTTTCTCCAGATCAATTCTAGTAGAGGAGGAGTTGGAGAATGAGAGGTAGGAATAAGAAATTAAAGCAGTGACAGAGTGTGGTGTCCTACTTTGTCCACTTTATTCATCATTATTGAAAGTCAAATTAATCAGCTGATGGCCTTTTTGGCTGTAGTGCCAAAGGAAAGTCACAGTCATGTTTGCACAGGAGGAATTTAACTAAAACAGTCTAATTGGATTTATATTTATGTCCTCAGCCTACATTGTTCTGTCAACATTTTATTTCTTTTTCCCCTACACCTAGGACATTACTTTATGAGAAAATCAGAAAAATGGTAAAAAAAAATCGGATTAAATATGACACCAACCATAACGCTACTGGTCACAAGCTTCCTGTTTTTCCACATGAAAGCATGATTTCCGAATCTAGTTTGATTTGCACTCGTGTTGTTGTTGGGGTTGGGGCTTGGGTTTCAGTATGTGTGCATGCGTGTGTGCAGTTGTTCGCGTTTGCGTGGTGGCTGTGAGTGCATGTTCTCTTGAATCTTCAGTGTTAAATGTAAAAGGAGTCGCTCGCAGAGCTGTGCCTGTACAGAATTATCAGCCAACTGTAGCTACACGGAGGATTTCAGCATCCTTCAGCTCGTTGTTTTGGTTTTAAACTCCTGCAACTTTACTGTTTCAGTTCAGTCTCCCTGCTTTCATCATTCTCCTTTCCAACCACAGCCGGCATGCTAGTTTGAGCAAAAGCTCTGTGTGAAGAGGCAACTTGCCTGCTAACACGGTAGCCGTGTCAACTTTATAGGGCCACGTTATGTGATGTGATAATCAGCTTGTTGTGGAGTTTGGCACCAAAGTGGCCCAAAAAAAACGATGCTGCTCTAATGATGGTGCCACATGTAGCATTTTAAAAACGTCAAGCCAGAGACAGGACATGGCCTAAAACCACAGAAGGATTGGACTGGATGATATTTTGTGCTGCTCAGACATAACTTACATCAAAGCAGATAGAAATTACATCTTATTCCTCCTCTTTTTGTCACATTTTTATTAAAGCGGTGGTATTGATTTTGATCTAATCATTTATAAATTTAAAATGACAATGCTTAAAGTTTGTCACTTTAACATAAAACAATTTAGAAAAAGAGGTAGAAACATTAAATCTGCCCTGTTGTTTTCCACAAGCTGTTTGAACAGATGTCTTTCATTTGGCTCTTGATCATAGTCCCCTTTCTGTGTCTGCTGGCGCGACACAGAGTCAGATATAGTGGAATCAGCCAAATTTTGAAATCTCGTTTAACAGGAGTTTAAATTTAGTTGTTTTTGTTTTTTTTAATAAGTGGTGTACAAGAATTAAACTTGACAGTCTCTAGCAAACAAACCAGTCTGGGATCAGAATCTCGCAGAAGGAGTCTGGCCTTGAGCCTGCCATGTGGAGAGGGCATGGTGCACTGTCAGGGTCCCACTCATTACACGCCTCTCTTTGGTGATGAGAAATGAACCACAGTGTGTGGTGGCGGCATCGTGGCTCACTGGCTGGCCATTTCAGCTCCTCCCGTGCCGTCTTCCCCACTCCTGCCATCTGTCTTGGTTTCGTTCTAGCTCTCTGTGACTCACTAATGGCTGTCAGAGATCCCGCTCCACATCCCTCCCCAGCAGCGAGTGTCAGTCAGGGAGTCAAGCAACCCCGCCGTGGCTAATAATGCGCAGGACTCACTGGGTTTCTGATTGATTCTTTTATTCTGCAAAGATTTGTTTCCGTTAATTGCGGTACTTTCGCCTCTGTCATGATTCTTAAGTGGGAGGAAATATTTGTTTCTCCTTTCAGATTTTGTGGTGGCATTGATAAACAGGAGGAGGAGAAAGTGCTGAGATGACTAATCAGAAATGAGCCGCAGAAGAAAATCCACCAGCGGTAAATCTATATGAAGTCAGTGGAGCGTTTCTAGATCTGAAATTCTGGGACTATTCTATAAAAAGAAAGTTCAGTGCTTTGCCTTTAACATCCAAACAAGTGTTGTTCAGCTGGACCATGGATTAAACCTGTGGGCCTTTGACTTATTACATTTAGATATCCTACAACCTGCGCCAGTGAGTCTTTGTGGAAATGTGGGGAACATGGTTTGTGAAAAAGCCTTTGACCGACGACTTTCTGTCCATGCTGTCACACTGGATTTGTCTTTTTCGCATAATTCAAGAAGATGCCTGCTCCCTTCTGAACATCAATTAGATGTAGAGTCACATTTAAACATTAAAGCTGCACTAATCAACATGTTTACATTGACAATGGCTTAAATGACTAAATGTCATGTACAGAGAATTATCACCCAACTCTGCAGTTCCCCTCTGCTTTACGAAGCGTCTTAGCATCTTTTAGCTCGTTGTTTTGGTTTTTACAGCCGGCAACTCATCAACCTTGTTTCCCACAGCAGCTGGCAGCTGTTTTCAAAGACAGAGCTCTGATACACCCCACTGTTCCGGCACCAAACAGCAGACAGACAAAGTTAGCGACAAACCTGTGAACATAGTGGAGCATTGAGCAGCTTGAGCCAGATATTACCTCCAAAAACGGACACACGCTTGAATGAGGTAGACAAGTTCAGATAGCATTAATCAGTTCCTTGCTGTCATTTCAATGTGTGCACAGTTGAACTCCTCCACCAGTGACTGTAGACTCTGTGGTCCCTCTTACTGCTACCTCAACTGATCTCGTTTGCATGAGCAGGAAGACGGGGGCCCTTTTTCCCCAACACCAGGCGATCAGTCAAGACTGTTTTTCAAGTGTGATCCTGGAAACACTCAACACGTGTCGCCAAAAACAGCAATTAGGAGTGAGTGAGTGCACATGGCTGGTAAGAGCATCTTACTATCAGTGGCACTTCATCTATCTGTTATGCATTGATAACATACAGTAGGAAGCACAAATGAAAGAAATAACGCAATAAAAGCATTTTACATTGAATTATGATTATTATTATTATTAAATGTACAGTTGACACTCAGCGATTCCTACTTGCTTCATTGGATGTCATACAAGCTGGTGAAAGTAAATATAGTTAGGTATAGACTTAGGCTACACTTTGATCAATTTGGCTGAAGCACAAATTATCTTCAAATCGAGCATCCGAAGACAGTAAAGCCACTGGGAGAGCTCTGCTCTCAAAACCCGGGGCTCCTGTCTGTCCCCAGAGTTTAAAAAAAGGCTGCAGAGCCTCTTCCTATCGTGCCCCTTTCCTCTTGAATAACCTCCCTGCTCATGTCAGACAGTCTGATTCTGTTGAGGCCTTTAAATCCAAACTGAAAACTCATCTTTTCGTCCTTAACTTTCAGTTAGTTGCTTATTCTTTGATTACTTCCGGCCTTGTGCCTGTTACCATTATCCTTCTAGCGGGTCCGTCTCCATGTTTGTCCTGCTTACGAGGATTCTGTAAACTTTCTGAAAACCACTGAATCTCTTTAACCCTGTGTTTGTTTGTTTGCCAACAGGCCCAGCTGTGTGCCTGTCTGTCTTCTCCTAGTTTCTCCTCACTGTCCTCTGTTTTCACTCAGGCCTCTCTGTGCTGGACCATCGGCCCGTCCTGGGACCTCCCTCTCTCTCTCCCCTGGCTGTCTCTGCCTCATTCCAGATGTTTTGGATCTGGATCTTCCTCCTCCAGGAGGTTCAGCCTCTCCTCGTCTCTCTCCCTTGTGTGCATGTTGTCCTTGTCTCTCTCTCGCTCCCTCTGTGTATTTTTTTTGTTTCTTTTCTCCTGTCCTCTGTGTGGATGGGGTCCTTGGGCTTTGCCTCCTTGTTTGTTTGCGTAGTTTGTCCTCTTCCAGGTCTCCATAGTGGAGAGGAGGTCGTATGGCCCAATTTTGGTGTGTTTAATGCTGTACAGACTGCAAAGTCCCTTGAGGCTAATGAATGATTTGTGATTTGGGGCTTTATAAATACAATTTACTTTACTTTACTGAAATGACAGCAAGGAGCTGTTAAATGGTATTTCAACTTGTCTGATGCAAGCAAGATTGCTGGCTGACAGAAAGCCTGAGCAGATAACCAAGTGTATTAAATTCATTACTTCTTCCAGCCAAAATCTATCTCTGACATTTGGGTTTATTTTTAGTTTCCATCTGAATCACCCAAAGGTACCAACAACACAGGGCCTTTTCATTCAGGCCCATTTCATCAGGATTCACAATTTTCTGCCTTTGCCTTTTTTCCCCGAGATAAAATATTAACGGTGAAGCCTTGACAAAATGATGACATCTTATCAATTAATGATGGGTTTAAAAGTGCAGGGGAAATAGAAAGCCCTAATGTCCTTTTTCATCTTGTGGGGGGAAAAAAGACTGCTGTTGTGGAATATTTATAGCAATTACACCCGGCCTTTTAAAAAGTACCAGCTCTGAAAAATCACTCATCACGTGAAAACGACATTCATAGTGTTGTTTTGTATAGTTGGGCTGCGTCCATTTCTGGCTAATGAGAACGACATAATTTGGAGACAGGGACTCGCCTTTCGTTATGTTTCACTTCATCACACAAAAAGAGAACTTTGACCTCATCGGTCCACATTTATGTAAACTGAATAGCTGGTGTGGCAATATTTTTGTCAACAGGTTTGCACTAAAAACTTTATAAGATCATAATATGCCCATGTTGTATTTGAACCTCGCTACGATGCCCCCGGGAGGCCAAAACATCAGTTAACGCAGGATTAATGGCATCTCTCACTACAGGAGAGATGAAGGCAGCTAATCAACAAGGGAAAGGAGATTCAAGATTATAGTCACATAAGGTCAGAAATACTTTGGGTGGTGTGTCATTATGAGTTATTCGCTTGGATTACGTTTACAGTGATTTTGTCGTTGTTGTTTTTAACTCTTATTAGAGCTCTGAAGACCTATTTTTCATTTACGGCAGCTTCTTTAAGAAGGCTGACATGGAGCTGTGCCAGCTAATTTGATGGGTGTTACATTTATTGCGCTGTGTTGACATGTGAACGTCATCAGTATGCTGATACAGTATGAGTGAATTAAGCCAAAATTTTAATTGGGTGCGCTATTCCTTTAAAACCTCTAATCCCTTCCCATTATACCTTAAATTGAATTTCAGAGTCCGAAGATTAAAATGAATGCGTCACTAGCTGAATTTACTGATCGGTCTAGTGACCGGCAGTCCATTACACAATCATATTTCTGATATTTTCATTTTTGAACTACACCAACAGACTGAATCGTGTAGAGTTGACTGCATATCTCCCCCTTTGAACTGATGCTGCTCTGATACTGTATGCATATCATTTCAGGCGACAGTGATCCTAGAGATAATCTATAGATGGCTGACAACATAAATGCATCACCTATTCAATATAATGCGAGGTGTGATTAAATATTTGAAATCGTAGTTTGTTTTTTGGATTGTTCTATACCGTACTGTAAGGTGTACATAATACCTGATAGAAGGATGGCGTTGTATGCACAACAGAAAAGACATCTATTGTTGTGCATTTCAGTGCTCGGAAGTACTTTGATGTACGAGTAAAATGTTTGAAATAAACCCCCTGGAAAAGGATATAGCTCTTTTTAGACTCAGTAGTTCTGCATTCTGCAGGAGACCAGGCCTATTAGACATACCATTACTAAACCATTACTACATCTACCATCATTAGAAAGTGACTACATATAACTACAATAATTGAGATAGAAATGGGATTTGCCAGCAACATACTTTAGGCCCAGGTCAAGTGTTGGTGTGTGTTGCTGTAAAGTCACAAACATTTCACTACATGGAGACTTATAGACAAGAATGCCAATGAAGCACAAAAAGGATCATGGGAAACTACCCACATACATACACTCCTACTGCATATCACTCACACGCTTGACATCGACAAAATTGCTTTCACCATGACAAACTCTGTTAACACCTGGGGATATAATTGATTTCACCTGGGGGTGAAATGAGATCGATTTCCTGTGGCTTGACTTTGCTCTTGAAGACCGCAAAGTGACAACAACAAGCTGGAGAAAGTTGAGAACATACATGAAGATTGACAACTAAAAATAGATGACCATTGCACTTATTTTCTTACATGACAGTTACAGGCTTTGCTGTAAACTGTAGATATATAGTAGATTCACTTCGAAATCCTGACTTTTGATTGTCATTTACTACTTTTCAGTCTCCTGCCACTCTTTTAATCAGATGCATGCAGACCAAACCCAAATTAGAACATATTATTTTGCCATCACTCTCTCGCTGGTAAAAGATTATCATGTCATAACTGTGCTTACAACCGGAAGCTTACTTTGAATCTGTGTTGGATGAAAATATCAGTCTTTTTCATTTTCCACCCTAGTTACCTCAGTTCTGCTGCTTTGTGAATGATGGCCCCCTTGACACATGAGCATCACTCTGTCACTGGCAAGATATGGCTTCATTTCGCTGGCAGTGAAGGATCTGTTGCGCTGAGCTTAGTGGGGAGACACACATCTGCCAGGAGTGCGCGAATATAGCATGATACCTCCACAAGGTAACTAAACAGCCAGCCACAGGGTACAAGTTTGATAGTGACCATCGTAAAATACATTTTCAACACATTTTAGTACAATCAACTGAGAATTCCCTTCTGGCATCTAAGTGCCACAGTTGACGGAAAAGAGAAAGAGCAAAGTGCTTTCACAGCACTTGAAGGGGCAATACAATTTGTCCTCAGTCATTCTGTTTAGAGGGTGAGTCTGAAACAACGAGGAGCAAAGGGATCCTAAATCACCCTTGCACTGCAGGCTTGCAAGAAAGGCAAGGCATTCGGCTCAGGGCATTAGAGTTCAATTGCTCAGTTAGATCTTTGGGCTCCTGCTGAGAGCATAATGATACTCACACAAGTCCTTAAATGCAGCTATCAATCCATTGTTAAATTAAGTCAGAAACGGACAAATTGCCTTGATATTTCCCTTCTCCTTCGGTTTACTGATTGATTGTACTGATTAACAGCCAGGTTTTATAACATCATGTTCTAACCAGTTTGTCTTTCTCTCCTTTGTTTTCTCCATCCTGTCCAATTGGGTCTTGAGGTCAAGCTCTAGTGGTGAATGATCAATCACAAAGTAGATAGTGGCTTGTGTACAGTGGGAGTCCCCTTGATAAATGATGAGGTATTTGATTTTGTGTCTTGACAGCCCCAAGGGTGCACCCAAGGCAGGCAGATATGAAAGATGGGATGGTCACATGTGTGCAAGGAATGAGAGAAAAGTTGGGTGTCAAACTTTTTGACCCATCTGGATATATTCCCAACAGTAAGAAATAGATGGTAGAGTTGTTTGGGCAGTGCTAGAAACATTTTGACGTACAAGTTTATGTTTAGAGAGCACAGGCAATAATGTGATGGTGGGCGGATGTGGCTTAGAGATAGAGCGGTTTGTCCTCTAATCGGAAGATCGGTGGTTTGAACCCGGCTTCCCCCCAGCCCACGTGGCGAAGTGTCCTTAAACAAGATACTGAACTCCAAATTGCTCCTGAGGGCTGTGCCTTCTGTGAATGTGTGAATGAGTTAGTTTCTTTGTAGGCTACTGATGAGCAGTTGGCACTTGCCATCAGTATGTGAATGTGAAATATTTCAACATTGCATGAACACGTACAGAAATTCATGGTGTTCAGAGGATGAATCCTAATAACTGATCCATCTAGCGGCACCAGCAGGTTGACGTTTTCACGGATTGGCAAAGAATTTTGTACAGACATTCATGACTCCCAGAGGATGAATCCTAATGACTTTGGTGATCCCACGACGTTTGCCCCAGCACCACCACCGTTGGTGATCCCACCGTTTCACATTTGTGCGTTTAAGTGAAATGTCTCAACAACTAGGGCTATTCGATGGATTGCCGTGAAATTTGGTACAGATGTTCATGTCCCCGTCACGATGAATTGTGACAACTTCATTTCTCATATAGCCCGATCATCAAGTAAAAAATTTTATTTGGCCAATACTTTGTTATATTATCAAATACCTGCAAAACTAATGACCGTTCCATCAGTCTCAGTTGAACTTTGTATTTAGTGCTAACCTGCTAACCTTCAGCATGTTAACATTTCCATTGTGCGCATTTTAGCATGGTGACATTAGCATTTAGCTCAGACCCCAGCTGTGCCTAAGTAGCTACAGCCTCACAGATGGACAAGCATGGCTGTAGACTTTTAGTCTTGCTTTATTAGAAACAGTCTTTATTCAGCATTTCAACTGAATCAGGTTTCAGGAACTTACAGTGCTAATGCATCTAAAGCAAATTGCCTCTGGGCTGGTTGATTTTAGCATCACGGCCACTGTCGGAGCTGCAGGCCATGTGATGTTGAAAGAAACGGTTATGAAACCAAGCAGAAACTCTAATATGCATGTTGGGTTTGCCAAGAAAAGCCTGGAAAACTCAGCATATGGATGGATGCGCAACTTTCATTTCTGTGACTTGGAACAGTGTATCCAGTTCTGCACATGGTACATGCACATGCACGATCCGAGTTACCAACCTTAACTGTGTATTAGCTCTTCAGCTGCTACAGAGCAGAGGATTGCTGTTTCTCTAAGCCAGTGTGATGCTTCAGACAGATGAGTTGGGAGTGCTGTCCATATAGCTCTCACCTTCATCTTACCCACTTCTTGTCACTGTATTCACATAGATGATGGACGGCACCTGTCAGTGTTTTGACTAGACGAGAGTATGAGCAGTAATAATGATTCATGAGAAGGTAAAAAACGTTCCACTGTCCCTTCTTCAAAACATTCAAAGCATAGACTGTACAGCACTGGACAAAATTCCTGACCCCATGCCCTCTCTAGCACACCTTACCTACATCTGCAACGATCTGAACGACATCAGAAACACCACGCCCTTCCTGCCATTTGCATTCTCTTTTTGGGGCTCTATCTGAATCGAAACGTTGTTGAAGTGGCAATAAAAATCAATCAGTGCTGTTTTAAAAAAGAAAGAGCATCAAGAAAACCTGCACCAGGTATGCTTTGGGTCTCTAAGAAATCCGAAACATCACTAGTGGGCTGAGAGGACATTTTCATAATCATGTAGTATATGAAAGAAGCTGAAATTTGGTTCAACATTGCTCTGAAAATTATAGTCCCTGATTTCACTTGTTGAAGAGAGGAAAGAGGGTCTGTGGTTTGGTTGGATCCGTGAGAGTAGGAACAAATATCTCTAAGATGTCTTTATGTTGGGGACAGTAGTATTGACAAATGATGTCAATGGGCTAATAGCTTCATCTCCAACTGCTCATTTTAATCACTGGAAAGCAAAATGAGCCAAGTTTAGCGAGATGAATACTGGATAGCACCAGCATATCTGTACTTTAGAAAGTAGGTTTTAGGGGAGTTACTTAGGGGAGTTGTAATTAGATTTGTGCATTTCAGTTTAGGATTGAATTTAAAGATTTAATCTACTTTCATATGTCATCGGTAAACACTAGATTCAGTATGTCAGAGCAGGTCAGCAGAGAAATGTAATGTAATCTACCCTCAAATAACCATCTAACAACTGGAAAGCCCCCTGATGTTGTTTCTGCTGGACCTCTCAGTCATTAAATTGGCCTTTACCTCTGGGGCCATAACCTCTGCTACTATGTTTCTGTCCTCCTTCTTTCCTCTTCTCCATCTTTGCCTGAACCAACACTTTCATCTCAGCTGTCATCCATGGCTTGCGGTTTGACAATCTTTGTAAATATTTACTATTTCTTCCGCATGATGGATATGGAGTTACTAGTGTCACTATTGCTTCAAAGGATGGATTGAAATCTTCCAGTGGGTAGAAGAGAGAGGAAAGGCCACTCAGCAGAGTCGCTGATCAACAAAGACCCTTGAGCAAGGCACTGAATCTCAATTACTTCCCATGGAGCAGCTCAGGCTGTGCTCCCACAGAGCACCCTTTCATTCGTGCACCAGTCCAGAAGCCAAAAACGATCTCAATCCACAATTACTTAAAATGACGAAAGTACGAAAGCAGAATCTAAGAAACAGAAAGCAGAGAATGATTGGTTTGTTTACCATTAAAAACCCAAAGCAATTACTTGATCGTGAAATAAGTCCTCAATCAATCCTCTGTTCATTTAAACTTTCATCATCCGAGGTTCTAGAGGAAAGTCTGATATTTGATGGTCAATGCACAGAAAAAAACATTTTTGAAATACATCCCCGAGTTCATTCGGATTCCTGAGCATGTTCAGCAGATTATATATTGCTCTGACCAAGTTTGATTGGAAATATGTATTTTAAACTGCTTTAAACTGAGCATGTTATAGTTGTAGTAACATTAATTTATATATCATGTAGACAAGCATAGAAAAGCAGTTAAAAGTGCTGACTTGGGGCTTTGATACAGTATCTTATTAATGTCTGTAGACCATAAAAACATTTTTTTCAGTAGTTCACTTTCAGTGAAAAGTTGAGATAAAATCACTTTACATGTAAACAGACTGTATTATAGTTTTATATATATATGTACATATATATATGCCTGCGACCCCTAACGGGAACAAGTGGTAGAAAATGAGATGAGATGAGATATAGATATATATATATATGCTAACAGGGGAAAAGGTCACATGTCAATTGTTGCAGTCTGGATTTGCATTGGTTGTGGACCCAGGAGGGGAGAGAGCAGGGAGGAGATGAAACGGAGGGTACATGCCTGCCTGCACATCTGTATTGGATATAACACTCTTTAATCTACAACTATTTGGACACAGTATTGAGGACATTTCCTAATGATGTCACCATAATAGGCCATTGAATGGGGTCTGGAGACATTACTGCAGCTCCCCAATACCTAATTCAGTTCATGACGTGTAGCACTTTGGAACATGCTTGTGGTCAAACATCCCTCATCACAAGTAGGTTGTAAATATTGATCGCTTCAATGTGGGAGCAGGATAAGACCTTGAAAACGTCGATTTGGGAAAAGAGTGCTCTTGAGAGAGAATGAAGACAGAAAATCCTGGTTATTTGATATTCTGTTGTATTTTTGGCAGAAGCTGGACCCTCTTTTGTGTAGTTCAAGAAAATATCTTCTCCCTAATTAAAGTTTGTGAGACAACATGTTCACGCTGGGCGACGCCGTCTATACCCAAATCTGTGCCTATCTGTGGACGTTTTGGAGTTGTTTAAAGGCACCTTTGACTTAAAGTAAGGTACTTTTATTTATTCATGAAAACACCTCAGCAATGGTCGGCTACATCATCTTTGATGAATTCTGGTCGTTGGTCAACATTTATTGTGACTTTATAAGGCCACAAGTTTACCAGATTTATTTGTATGACAAGAAGGCCTGGGAACACATATTAGATGCTCTCCTTGTCACACTCTGTCTCAGTGCATTTATCATACTGCTGGTCAAAGTGAAAAGTACCGATGACACCCCATCGTCATTCCAAACCTTCCTTTTATGATTTCATTCCATTTCAAACTCCTCTCCTTAGAATAACTTTAGAAAATGCTACACAAAATCCTATAGGCAACACTCACGTTCTCAGAGAACAACGGACATTTGAAAACACTTCAGAAATTCCTTCTCTTACTACTAGAACTGAAGAGAACAAAATAAGTAAAACTTGAGGAAGTGTATAATGAGGCCATTTATTAAAGGGGCAATATGTAAGAATTGAGTCCAAAAAAATAAGGGGCAGCATATTACATATCAGGTCATTAGCTAGTTAGCTCAGTTAGCCATGCAGCTAAGTTAACGTTGCAATTAGCACCAGAATGGACACCAGAACCGGAGCTGGGAGCTGAGCAGGCAACGAAACCAGGTTCAGCAGCCTCCCAGTGGACACGGCCAGACCAGGACCGAACACAGCCTCCGGGACTGACGGAGGCCAGTTTGACGACAGGGAATAAAGTATCGAGGTGATTTACAGCAGTTTCAACCAGGACTCTGACTCCGGGGGGCCGACGGAGACACTGCGCCAAAAGCAACAGTAGAAGAATCAAAGGTGTGTAATATCAAGTATCAGTCAACAAAAACTGTAGACATTTTAGTCTGGTTTTTGTCAGTGAAATTTTTGTCTCATTTTTGTCAGCATTTTTAAGTGATTTAAGATTTTTGAGGCTACAGCTGTCGCCATCTTTGTTGTGTACAGTTACCATGGCTACAGGCGTCATTCATGTATGGCGAGGTAGTGGAAAGGGCACTGTTTACTTATTCACACACATACACACACACACACACACACAGTGTCGAGATGATTATGCTCTGCAGTAACGCACTGACTCTCCTCAGTAAGTCCATAATAAACGCTGGTGTTTGAGCAGAGCTGCTCCCTCTCTGCCGTTCCTGCTCACGTAGCATTACCACAGCTACCTGTGCTCTTCACTGCGGAGCAGCCACACATTCAGAGGTTTGACTCACACACTTGTTCACTAAATGAATGTGAGATGCTTCTTATTAACGGTAGTGCAACAGGCTAAGCAGCTAAAATCAAGGTGGGAGGACGTTGTTTCACTCATCAGAAACTGGCCACAGTGTGTGATTCCACAGACGCTTTGATTGTTGATCAAGCCTTTGCAGCAATAATTACTTCATTTGTCCGTCTTTCACATTATTGTTTAGTTTTCGTTCATTATTCAGAATTTCGTCATTTCTTCATTTTGTCGTGAATTAATATTTTTCGCCATAGTTCTTGTTGTCGAATTTAACAGTGGTTCCACACTCTCTCTTACTCACAAAACTGTCACAGATTTTGACTGACGTCGTTTGAATACTCAGCATCCTGCAACCCTCTTGCACGTGTGTAGAAGGTGCAAGGGTCAAAACGATACATATTGAACGAGACTTTTAACTTTATCTGTGGTTCTTCATTCCACATAACAGGTAAAGTAGAAAGGGTCTTTGGACTAAATCTGGTGAAACCATTGGCATGTCATCATAGCTAACAAAGCAAACTGCGCTTGTGGGTGACCTATTAGCTTTACATAGAAGTATCAGCTTTTCCATATTTAGTTTTTTCTTTGCAGCTGATGGTTCTGGACTTCCTCTGCCAAGTCTGTATGGACTGAGGTGCGTATGACAAGTATGCAGAAAGGCCTCCGAAATCTGGTTAACCCACAAGCACTTGCCAATTTTACAGTGGGACAACCCTGATCCTCCAGAGATTTAGTGGGAATGCATCATGTGTGAGGACGGATGTTTGGATTTCACCTCAAACTGTACCGTGCTTAATGGAGCACAGGGGGAGGTGGAGTGAGTCCTATTCAGCTCCTCTAACACACCATCAATCAAAGTGGTTCCCATTTTCATTATTGTTTTTGTAAAACGTACCAACAGAACAACACAGTGCATAATTGCTTTTCAAAAATAATATTTTAATACGCATTTTTATAACCAGCGTGCATCTATGACCTGTAAACCCATGTAAACCAAACTCCAGACCAAAGTACGCGTGACACAAGAAACGTTGACAGAAGAAGTCTTTGTAAGTACAACACAACAAACAAGTGGAGTGGCTTGACATTCAGGGTTGGGAGGTGAGAAATAGGAGCTTTAACCCATCTATACGTGCTGGAAGTGTTCCCTCCCCTTATCAGCATGCAGTGCAGTCTGTAACCCCTGCACCAAAAAGTAACATTAACAGGTTTGTTTGATTTATATCCCGTCTGATCTTCAAGGTGAAGTCACTACTTCCAAAAGCCCTACACACCTACTGTAAATGGGCTTTGGTTTGTGTGTGTGTGTGTGTGTGTGTGCGTGTGTGTGTGTGTGTGTGAGTGTGTGTGTGTGTGTGTGTGTGTGAGTGTGTGTGTGAGACAGGAGTGGGGAGGCTTGGGAAATTGGTAGTGACTGGTGAAGACAGTGTGTGTGTGAACACTTAAAGCCACTGGAAACACAAATCCACAATAGCATTCTAACTATGTCATTTATGGTCTCATGTACATAATATCTAAAAGGTTTTAGAAATTAGTTTAAATCCATATTTGAAATTTTGTAAACTTTCCTGAGGTTGGGTTTGAATTGGGGGTGGATATGCTCTGGTATTTATCACTAAAAACTGTGCTATTAATTCCGCCAACCAATCAGAAAAGAGCCACATCGGTTTTCCCACACAAACAGTTGCAACAAAGGAACAAAACCTCCTGGCCCCCGCTCAATCTACCTCTCTGAGTCTGAGCCAACTCGTCTCTAGGCTTTGCAATTAGCTAGTTAACCAATAAATCACCTATATTGGATCTATCTATCTAGCTATCTCTTTCTGTCTCTTTCCCCCATCGTGCTTGTTTGTGCTGTCCCTAGGTGCACATCCACAGGTCAAGATGACAACGTGCCATTCTTTTATATTCCAACTGCGGTGGACTCCACTCGTAGAGGGGAGCACCGCCCTCACGAGGGTTAAAACCTACAGAGAATTTTCCCACAGGGGAGGAATAGTCACAGGCAGCCATTCCGCTATTTACAGCCAACGTGAGCGTGGGGTGATTATTGGCAGCCGTGGGTCTTTAGTTCAGGCCGCGGATAGTTGAGTGTCACGCGAAGGGAGGTTATCGACAGCCACGGGTGTTGAGCGTCAGCCGCGGTTGTCTATTGCAGGGGGTTTAGAGCTGTCCAAATAGATTATAGATTGTCGGCAGTTGTATGGCACTAGCTAATGCTACAAAGTCAGCATTTTGCATTGCATTCACTCATTCACAACAAGTAGGGGGATCTTACTTAAGTTAGCCAACTTTGCATGTGTATGCTAACTATTCTACTCAGGAGTGATATGGATAGCAAAGCATTTTGTAACTCACCATTCACTGACCAACTGAAATGAAACATTTTCACATGGCAGGGCTTTTACTTTCGTCCTCTGATTCCAAATCAGATGGCTCAAACGTTCAGGGCGGGACTACACTGATTATCGTTGGCGCCATTGCTGTGAGGGACTGTTGCCATTAAAGACTGTTGACATAGGTCAACCAGCCAGGGAGATGTCATACCGAGGGAGATGTCAGTCACAATGTGATCTGCCACGCCTACACAGTCTTGAGAAATGGTCTAAACAGCAAAACGAGCTGTTCTTTAATGAGACTCTTATATCATATATGCATTTTTACTATTTCAAGCCCAATTTCCAGTGGCTTTAGACAGATTGTTCGGATTTTGTTGACACACGGGTAGATAGTATGAGTCGCTGACCCGTTGTGATGCATGATGCGTGGATATTCGCTTAGGCAGGCAGAGTTGAGACATGGCCCTGTCATCCAGAAATGAGCAACTCAAATTTTCAAACACACACGGAGAATTCATCTTTTGTTGGACTTCTGCTGCTCGAATTCTCGTCTTGGACTTCCCAGTATCTTGGGACTGTTTTATTTGTTCATGTGAGCCTGCGTGTTACTACACACTGAAAGCGGGACCATGATGTGATGACAAGGTGCTTGGAGCATTCACATCTTTTCTTCGGCTGGCTGCGTGACGCTGCTCATTTTTGGACGAACCCCCGGGCTCGCTGGGAGATCTGCAACCACAAGACTGCTTGCCTGAGCTCATGTCCACGCAGTAATGCACCGTAAAGGATCCGAACCATCCCTGTGAAAAGGGATGTAGGACATTTATGACATGACACTTGTTCTTTGACCTTACTGCAGAGGTCAAAGTACAAGCCGTTCAAGCCATAGTTCATTGTCACTTTTCAATTTGGCCTTTGCTCGTCTATTGAAAGGCAGTTGGAAACAAGTTCGCAGGCTGTGGTGGTTGTACACTGCACCTACAATCTAAAAATGTTTATACAGATCACTTTTCAGCAGCACCAAGAGAAATATTTTGAAAAAAACTTTAGGTTGAAATATTTAACTCTGCTGACCAAGAGGCTAAGTTAAGCAAATCATGCTTTTACACGTTTTTGTTCCTATAAATAGTGTTTGTAGTCAACCATCAATCAAGTGGTAATCTCCAGGGTGCTGTACAGACTCATTTGCAAGATAATTTGGAACTGGTTGAATGTAATGCTGATAATGCCAAAACACAAATTCAGACAATATAATTAAAGAGGGAAACATTGCCATACATGGCTCTACTGGAATTTACCAATTAAGCACAATGAGACTAGTCTTTTTTTCTTTTACTTTTGCAAACAGTAACAGCAAATTAATGACAAACCTG
Organism: Coreoperca whiteheadi; assembly: GCA_011952105.1. Classification (NCBI taxonomy): domain Eukaryota; kingdom Metazoa; phylum Chordata; class Actinopteri; order Centrarchiformes; family Sinipercidae; genus Coreoperca; species Coreoperca whiteheadi. The sequence continues at coordinate 22,388,456 of CM022471.1, forward strand.
AGATATGGCTTGAACATTTTAACATCAGTGAATTAAGCTGGTAATGTTGAGACACCGACATGTAGTCACTACATTTTACATTATGTTCCTCTGAGTTGACTTTGCAAGAAATCCGGAATGCCCTGCGCAGTAAAGTAGGATGTTTCTGGTTATGGCAGCTGAAAACTAAAAACAAAACAGAAGAACTTAAAGCTGCATTAATCATTTTTTGTCCTTGATCATACAACACTGCAATGACAAATGTGTTGGCAAACAGTTGCCTGCTTGCACTCACATTCGGAGACACAGAGGAATATTAGCATTCATTTGAAATCATGTTTCATTAATGTGCGTCTAAAATTCACTGTCCTTTTCTGACTGTTTTGTTTTCTATCAAGTGGTGTGAAAAAACATCTGGGTCTTGGTCTTGGTAAGTGTTCAGCTTTCTTTGCTAGCTAGTCACTACAAACAGTTGGTTTATTGAAGCGTTTTTATTGCTGTCAACAGGTACCTGCCACTGAAATGGGGTTAAAGAGAGCGGTGAGACCAAACAGTAAGTGCGCAGCTGTAAAACCAATAATGCAGGTTTAAGTTCCATAACGGTTGTCTAAAAAGTGTAGTTTTCATCGTTGACAACAAAGCAACAAAGGTTCATGAACAGTGAGTTCTCAATTCAGGGGAACACTTGCGTGAGATAGAAGCTGACTTGCCGGTCGTCTTTCGACATGGTCTCATGTGGTTATGCTAATAATATCACGGCATCACAATGAATTTGGCACAGATGCTTAAAAGATGCTTAATGTTACTCCTACCAGACCGGCCAAACGTGATGGGAACACACACTCAATACATTGCAAACAGACACCATACTGCTACTTTTTTTTTTTTTAACATAGTGAAGCACTGTGGAGCATAGAGAATACAAGTGTTTTGACAAATATCCAGTAATAGTGAACAAACATGCAGCACAAAGTAGAAGACATTTTAACACTCACTGCTACATCGACTGCAGCTACCGCTGAAGTGTTGAAACACTGTGACAGTATTTAGCTTTAATATTGCTGTTGACCTGTGCTTATGATGGGAATACTCATTGCTTTTATACATGGCTACTTAGCTAAGCCACTCGTGTGCTAGCATATTTATTGGTGCACTGTTTCATCCCAGTGCCTATAGAGAATCATATTACAGGCAGTGGACTGCAAATATACTGTACGCGTATGTGCCTGGATGCGTGGTGTATGTATATGTGTGCTGCTCGTAGTTGTGTGCTTGTATGTTTGTTTGTCGATCCCCTGCTGGCACTTCATAAATATGTTGTCCTACATCTGCAACTGAGACTGGCATCTCCAAGTCCCACTGACCATTTTCACTGAAGATAAAAGCTTTGACCCAAACAAGTCTATGTGGGATAAACTACAGTAAAAGTAAAATCCAAATTCGGAAGACTGCTCTGTCCTCTTCAAGAGTGAAGATGAATGAAGATGCTCTGCCAAAGCAAAGCACTGAAACAGCATAGAAAAACAGCGCTTCCTCTACCGGCGCCATCGCAGGGCTTCAAAGGCGAATGCGAGGACGAGATGAAAGGCTGGATGCATTGTGGAATTCGAAAAACACTGTCTAGCCCCTAAACTAACTGATGTCAAGGTTTGCGTTTTTTAGCAGTCTCTTTTTTTCATTGGGATATGAAGGCAGAGGCTATCAAGTCAAATCAAGTGCCCTCTAATGTGGCACACTAGCAGGTGTGCAATGATGGTCAGGAGGTCCTCCAATAACAAGAAAGAGTGTCCAGCACGCAAATATTTACAAGATATCTAGCGGGTAAAGCTCTGAGCATTTCTATCTTGGCAATTCTTCGTTTGTTCTTTTATTTTATCAGCTATTGAACAAACTACCGAAACATGCTGGAGGCCAAAACGTTCTCTAGTTTTTTTGACTTTTTGTGTCTGTCCTTAATTACTTTTGCAAGTGAAATATCTAGAAAAAAAAACCTAGAATCATCAACTATGAAAACCCTTCAAAAGTTGACTTTCTGTTCTCCACACTGCGCCCGCCATCTTCGCAAGAAATGAACAAAAGATTTAAAGATCTACCGCGGTCCAAACAGGCTCTGAAACACTTTGTCGAGATTACAGAAGGGTTATTATGGACTCAGTAGGACAACACCTATTGGGATGAGGTTTACTGTTAGATTGGACACACTTTGTTCTCTGGGATGGGCAGCTGGGCAAATGAGCCACAGTCGGTTGGGGAATCGTCAGACCTGGGCGACACAGTGCCACCCACAGGGATGCGGGCCGCAATGGCTGACATTTCTCCTGTTTGACTCTCCGCAGTAATTCCAGGTCGCTCTGAGGTCTGGTTCAGGTTGCTGTCTGGGATGGTCCCCTTGCCGGTGAAGAGCTGGATTAGGCACTTCCGGAACTGGATAGAAAACAAGGGAATTAAAAGCAGTTAGCTTGATTAAAATGATTTGCAAGTACTATATATTGTACTATATATTTGGGACCGTGTTTATGGACATGGAAAAAAAAGGATTTGTGCAACATTTTGGGTCATCAACATCAGTTTAGTTTAGTGGGGAACAGCTAGCCTGGCTCTGTCTGAAGTTCAAAAATACAACTACCAGCACCTCTAAATCTCACTAATTAACACTTTGTAATCTATACATAAACAGAAATGTAAAAAAAGATGTTTAATTCCAGTCCTAAATTTGCATTTTATAATGCTACTACTGCCTACATGCTCAGGAGGCAAGATATTATTCGACCGATTTGTGACAATTCCCAAATCCAGTGCCGTTATCAGCCGTACATGACTGTACGTGACTGGAAATGTGGTTCCTGGGGAATGGCGAGAAAACGTTCAAATGTCCAGATGTGGAAGGAGAATCAAAACATCAGTACAGAGCCCGAAGGGAAGCAGCGTGTCGTCAACTGCTACCAAACACACATTGATGGAATGGATGTTATATTGTCTATACTTAGAAAGACAATAAAAAGGACTTTGACAATACAATGATGGGGGAAAAAAGACGAAAACAAAATACTATTGACAATATTTTAATAAAAGTTTTTGTGTGTCATCTGCCTTATTTTTGTCCTGCACGTGCATTCCCAGTGTACGTGATATGATTTTTCAGGCGTGTTAGTACATCTACATTTAGCAGACGCTTTTATCCAAAGCGACTTACATATGAGAACATTCACAAACCGAAGGCGCAGCGCTTCAGCATCTTGCTCAAGGACACTTCGACGCATGGCTGGGGGATCGAACCGCCAACCTTCCGATTGGCAGGTGACCACTCTGCCACCAAGCCACAGCCGCCCGTAGTATCCATAGTGGGGATTATGGAGATTATTTTAGAAACGGCGCCTGAAACGGTCATCTGGACGGAGATCGTTTGAGATTTTAAAACATCGTTTTTAAATGAAAACGGTAGTGTGGATGTAGCCTAAGTCTCGCCAAGACAGCGAATTATCAAACTGAACTATTCCTTTAATGCATTCAACACGTAACTAGCTTGCATTCCCATTCTCACTTTTTTGTCCCAGTATGTAATACCTCTGCATTGAGCGATGTGCACAAAATCCCAAATAATTCCAGAATAGCATTTTTTAGTGGTCAAACACATTTCCACTGCTAATAATCAGAGAGCATCAGTCACGTGCAACTGTGTCTGCATTGCCCACTCAGACACACGTACACAGTGGCAGTGACAATGACGCCCTGTCAATAGTTTTTGTTAGAAGGGCATAGCCATTTTCAACGGTCCTCACTAATAGCCCCACAATCATTGGTTTCCACTTTACTTTAAACACTAATTGACCCTTTTTCAGTGTTGAAGCTCCCACTCTGTGAAGCCCCGGGGAGAAACCATGATTCCTGACCCTTACCGGCCTGTCTAATTTAACACAGTAGCCCCCTAACTGCTCCCCACAAACCAGTAATGCTTTCAGAGAGCTGCAAAAAAACACCTCTGTTACCCTCTAATGTCATGAAAAGCAAAAAGGCTGCAATGTTGCAGTCTGTGGCTTTGTTCGCTCTGGGACCTTAAATACGCCGCTAAACCCCCTTACATCTAGTACTTGTATAACACTTCCCTCCCAACTGCAGCAGAATAAGGTCATAAAATGTCTGAAAACACATTTACCCTGAACATTTACAGCAGATACTTCCATCTGCTTCTTTAAAGTATGTTAAAGCTGAATTCTAGAGAGTCACAAAGGGCGGTGACACCACTTTCAATCATATCTGATAGGCCTGCATCATTAATAATATCACTGCAATACCGTGATTGTAAGTATCATGTAATGTAGGAATGGATAATACCAAAGTAATGTTTTGTCTATTCTTCAATTTGCTTTCAATCAAAAACCTCTCCAAACAGAGGATGTAGTTGAAGTTTTATAGGAAAAAAAAGGATCACCGGAAGGAGGGAAGGAAGGCTGGTGCAGAAACGTGGATATGCAGATGCCGTATCGTGTCAGATAAGTTGCATGGTCGGGTAAAATCATACCTTACACCTGCATTACTTGATTTGTTGGCCGCTTGGGGGTAGCACAACAACACCTAATATATGAGTTGTTAAGGCAAATGTGTTAGAAAACAACTGCGTATTTCCGCACCCAGCTGAATTAGCATTTATTTAAAGTCGTGTCCACCAGGCGAAAGTAAGTCCAATATTCACTCTCCATTTAGCTCTGTTTTGGTCTCCACGAAGACCAAAAGAGAGCTAAAACGTTGAAAACATTATTGTTCTCAAGCGCTTTTACCTATGAATTGTGTTTTTAACTTCTCTGTACAGCACCTTGAATCCACCTCTGTGTATGAAACGTGCTTTAGAAATAAAACTGCCTTGCCTCCACTAACTCCAGGGGGTAATATCGGGCTCTTTAGCTGCTAAATGCTTCACTATGTTCACCAACTTATTGCTGAGCATTCCGTATGATACGCTACAATTGGGTCACACAGACGATCCCTACGCAAACCTTATGTTTACCAGTTATCCAGCGGGCTGTATCTTTATTTTCGTTATTTCGTTTCGATATTTTCGTTATCTTACAGACTTTCTGTCCGAACGGATAAAATGTTTGCCTGGGGCAAAACTATTTTCCCTGACTGCACCGACCACTGCCATGTACTTAGCACAGCAGAGAAGAAACGCAGGGCAGAGTGGCACAGTCTGTGGAAATACTGGATTCAAACAATGGTTTACTGTCGGGCAGACATCTTTGGGATCATAGAAATACTGTACCTTTGATGCTGCAACCTGCGTGGAGAAAAAGTGCCTACCATCTATAGACATACCATCTGAATGCAGCTGTCAGTGATTACAGTAGTACCTACCTTTCAACTGCGCAAAGAGTACAGAATGATTACATTGTACCTTTTTATCTTGTGAAAAAGATCCAAGGACACATGCATTGTGACGCTTTTAGCCCGTGTGGGTTCTTCTGCTTTAAACATTTCTACAGCAGTCATCCTGTCAGAATCATTGGTGAAATACAGGTTTGAGATATGATGGGACTGTAACTAATTCTCTCTCGACAGTCACTTTCAATGAAGCTCTTGAGCTCTCTTAACAGCTTTTATGTGAAGCTTGGAGCCCTGTTGAAATGACCTGTGTTCACGCAATCTGTAGGCTAAGTCCATTTGTGACCCCGAAGGTCACTTGTTTGATTACCTGAATCAGCTGACAAAATGGGAGCATGAAAAGTACTGGAAAGTGTACTGGAAACGCTCGGTGTTTTAGAAAAGCCCGTCTATGGCAGCATGAGTAGGAGGGGAACAAAGTATATTTTCTCAAAACGCCACAGTAAAGTTTTCCTCCCACATCAATGGGCAAAACCTGAATTTATGATTCTAAATTAAAGTATATCTTGGAATTTTCTGACATGCTTTATTTTTAGATCTTTAATTTGTCTTTCCTATTGGTCAAGCAGTATGACACTGTGCATCAAAGCCTGTGTAAGCCTCGTGTGAAATGGATTTTAAATAATACTAGCACTAGTAGTAAGTGATAGATGGATATTTCTAAAATGTTCTCTCACTCATGACCTTTTACCTAAGAAATCCCAGGAGGCAGTCTCTCTCAAAAATTGCTACTCCACGTCATCAGTAGCCATGCATTATGGAAATCCCCTGAGACTCTGGTTCACCTCACCTTGTTATGTAACTCAGAGAGATGGCGAGAGAGAGAGAGAGAGATCACAGTCAAGCACTGGAGGTCAACTGACATAAGCGCTAGCAATATGGCTGAAGCTGCAGGAGCTCTGCTCAAACCTGCCAGCTGTCCTTATTTACATCCAGTCGATGTCTCAGTGGAGACACTGGCTGACTCATTTAAACAACTGCAGCTCAGAATTGGGGCAATCAGATGGACATGCAGACAACAACAGCTCCGTAGAAGGAAGGAAGGTCAGATCTAGGCGTCATGCCAAGCACATATACAGTACTTCTATTCCCCTATCTGAAGATAGATCACTTACTGTAGACAAGTCTCATATTGGGTCATGTTTGTCATAACAGGCCGTGACAGTTTTAATGTTCACTTTACTGGACCGACTGTAAAGAATTGTATTGAAAAACTAAAACTTGTCACGTGCAATAAACACTTGCCACAGGCAATGGAGCAATGTGAAGACAGGAGGGACTACATGTTACCATGAAAAGGTCGTTAAAGAACTTTAGGACACTTCAGTTATATCTGAAGTGTAAAGAGAGCTTCACAGGACAACTTTGTGCAGTGGCGACTCCAAACTGCAACACGTTTACCAGAGATGCACATTAACTAAAGCTGGTGAGTCCGGCATTCCAGGAGCCGTCGGCCCTGCAGGGCATCAGTGTTTTGCTTAAGGACACTGTGAGGTCTATTTCTGCACACAGGAGCTGTTTTGCTGAAGGGTAGGATGCAACTGTCCCACTCTGTGCATCAGTGTCACGCACCAGTACATCATTCACACAACTGCCATGGTATTAATGATGGAAAATGTTGTTGGTTTTCCAACCGTTGAACAGGCTGTCACGTTTTTGAATAAGATCACATCATGCAAACTATGTTTGATGAAGCCATGAAAACATCGTAAAATGTGTGCCTTGGTATCACAGTTTCCCAGCACAGCTTATTCGCCACAAAAACAAATCCTGTTTTCCATACTGTAGGTGCGGTTACAGCAAGTCGTCAACTTGTGTGCAGGTTGGTGAAAATGACAGATGCCAGTGCAACCATCGAGAAATCCTTCATGGCTGCAATCTGTAGCCTTTAGAATGCTCTTTTGTCAGCATGAGGAACTTGTTTCACAAAGGCACATTTTATGATGAATAGAAAACATAATCAAAATGTCTTACAATTTTAAATATATACCTGTATATTTTCTTATTCTGTATCTGTACAAGTACATTTCAATTCCTCATGATTCACCTTACAGCATGTACTCTTTCAGCACACCACAGTCAAAGTAGTGGAAAAGGGATAGCGCATGTGGCGTAGCATAGTCCAGTGTGGTTCTCTATCTGAATTCAATGACATTTGAGCAACACAGAGACCAAAATCTACATCCATCTTTTGTCTACTCTGACTCATTAGGATGTGGTCTACAGTAGGTGGGACGGGCTCTTAAGTGTCCACTCTATAACTGGTGATTTCTGTGTGTGTGTATTACACTACAGAATGCACTCCCTGTGAGTTGTCTAAAATGTGAAAGTTTGAGTAATAAATAAGACTAGTTAAATTAATTTGATTTAAAAATGGCCTCGATCTAATTGGACATGGCCTGGATTGACACTCTACTCAACCTCCAATAGCAGATCTGTCTTAGAGTCGACGTTAAAATTGCCTGACCGTTTTATCACAGATGGCTTAAGTAAATAAAGCAATAAAGATTCCTGTTAGGCTGTGACATTTGCCTTAAATCGAGTTATTGATCTTTGGTGGAACACTATTTATCACTCAGTAGTCATCATGGGAGGCAAATGTCAGTGCGCAACAACAAAAACGCAAACTTACTTTGAATAATGAAGGTGTGTTTTACAGAGAAACTGCCAAAAGAAGTGTAATGTGGCTTAAGCTATCAATTCGAAAAGAATGTAGAAACTTATGGATGAGCCTTTTAACCAAAAGTCCTGTCATGTGGTCAAAGAACTGCACATCTTTGGCACTAGCTGCTGTCATTGAGTCAATATTTGTGCACTCAGTAATGATTACCCAAAGAGTGTGTGTCTCACACTGAGAAAAAGAGCTAGACAGCACAATGTTAAATTAAACAAAGCGCAATAAAATCTCAGCACCGGCCCTTTCACAATTGCAAGGCTCACAAGCATACCATAGGTGGCTAATGTATTTTTTACAGAGCCACGCATGAACAATTGTACTCTCTGGATTTTTCTTTTATTCATACACCATGCATTATTGAGAGACAGGCTAACACCCAATAACAACAGGGAAAAAAAACATCTCAGTATTCTGCAGCAGCTTTCATCTCCTGCTTACAGTGATGTGTCACAGCTCCGGCAAAGGAAGGAATTTAGCTTCACTGCTATAACTAGTTTGGTACTAGGAATTAAAAAAAAAAAAAAAAAAAAAAGAATATACCATGCAAACTGGATCAACATGGCAAGTAGAATTCCTGTCTACTATGAAAACGTAGTTACCTGTTTGTTCATGAAGACATAGATGATTGGGTTATAGACAGCTGCTGTCTTGGAAAAGAAGGCGGGGATGGAAGCCAGCCTGGGGTCAAGTTCAATGGTTGGATGAGCTGTGACCAGTATGGAGAAGGCTGCGTACGGCGTCCAGCCGACCATGAATGCCACAATCATCACCACCACCATACGGGTCACCTGTCGCTCTGGCTTCTTGGCAGTGGCCAGACGACCATGAGATACCTGGAGGAAACAGAGAACCATGACTACGGTAGCTGTACAGTATTTTGTAACTTATCAGAGTTAATCTAGTAGGATGTGAACGAATATGGGTTTTTCAAGGCTGATACTTGGTCCAAATTCTTTTATTTTAGTACGCCAATATATACAAGCCTTTGAATCATCTCTTAGACTACCATAAGACACCAACAGCTCAATTTTAGCCATACTAATGCGTATGAGTATATTAATAGGCAGGTCTTTCTTATTTAATGATAGGGAGCCTCCCAAGTACAAGTAATTTCACTGCACATACTAATTGTTACTGATATAGTCCTTATTGCACCTCTCCTACTTAATGTAGTGTGGGTGCATTTATAGAAAGTCACCCAAAATATGCAGCTGGGCCACTATGAAAGGGGAGTTCCCCATTTTGCCTGAGTATGATCTCCATGAACTCTTCTTTATGTCCCTCGTAATGGATCTAATTGGTTGCCTTTAGAATCCTCTTTCTTCTGCATGCATTAACATTCAAAATGGAGTAAGCTTACAGTTTAAGTACAAGCATGTTTCTTTATTCCATATGTCAACTGCAGCTACATTCCAAATCCACAGTATTCACATTACTCCCTGTTTACTTTAAGCACACCATTGTCGAAGTAGTGGAAAAGTGAAAATGTATGCAGCATAGAATAATCTAGTATTCTCTGTCTCTATCACCAGACCCCCTTGATGTTCCGAATGGTTTAAAGGAATAATTTGACGTTCGGGAAAAATTACTTATTTGTTGTATTGTATGTTAGATGAGAAGACCGATACCACTCTCACACCTGTATGGTATAAGGCATATAAGGCTACAGCAGCTGCTTAGCTTAGCACAAAGAATAGAAAAAGGGGGAAACAGCTAGCCTGGCTCTGTCCAAACGTAACAAAATCTGAATCTGTAAAGCTCACGTTATATCTTGTTTGTTTAATCTGAACAGAAACCAAATTTTCTTTTTCATTTTTAGACATATGGTGGACATGTATTCATACACATCAGCCACAATGCTCACATTTTATGTGAACAGACAGAAATACAGTAACATGGTAATTACATTTATTGCACATTTTGTAAATTAATAAGTATTTATAATTTATAACGTAAATTTAATAAATTAATGATTTCCATGCGTGTTGTGTTCAAACTCATACCGACCTTCCTGAGCTTCCGCAGGAGCTTTCCATAACAGAATAATATTACTCCAAGAGGCAGAATGAAACAGGTGATGAAGAAAGTGATGATGTAGCTGTGATACAACATGCCAGTTGTATACCTGTTCAGAGGTGGAGAAAATAAAATGTTGACATTTTATAAGATTTAAACTGGGTCAAAACCATACATGTAAACCTGACCAAAATGAGAGTACAGTTTTTAACCTTTGTTAAAGTAAATGCAGTGATACGTGGTGAACTATCAATACAAAATTGATAGAGATCAATCAATGCATACCGCCAAAAACATGCCAAGCCATTTGTTTCATAACACTTGGGTGTCCCTTTAAGAACAACATGGTTAACAAACCAATAATTTCCCAGCTATGAGCTGTCTGCGAAATGTCACTTTGACATTCAGAGGCTTTTATCTGGCTGGAGAGAAAAATGACTGTTTTGCACCTCATTTGAGCTTCAGTTAAAAGGGAAATTTCACAGCTGAGACAAATCTCTGTGACACAATTAGGGGCCCAAAGGTCCTCTAATTTAGTCTAATTATGTCATTTCCATGAGAATACCTACCGCCGTCAAATGAAACAAGCACCAGAGTAATGTGCAAGGAAATACCTGGCAGACAGTGGTGTGTAGTGTGTGTGTGTGTGTGTGTTTGTGTGGGCATTTGTATACATGCATGTTAATCCTCATTGAACCACGGACGTATGGCTGAGCACACTTTTGAATTGGGGCGAATCACACCTCATTCCTCATGAATTTATTGTCCTGTGACACACAAGCAAAATAGTAATTCATAAAGCACAAAGATTCGCTCGGTCCACCGCAGAGTTGTGAGGGATTGGGTAGGGTATATCTGCACAAAATAACTCAACGGGCCAAATTTCTGGGCCCCGCAGCTCACTTGAGGCCCTGAAACTGTAAATATCTTTCATCAATGATATATTGCAGGACTCATGTGCAGCTCTAGGCCCTTGAAGGAGCAGCGTGTCGGATTTAGTGGCATCTGGCGGTGAAACTGCAGTTTGCAACCATTTGAATACCGCTCACCTCAGCGTGTAGGAGAAACTACGGTGGCCAGAAACCCGCAGAAAAAGCGAAAGGCCCTATCTAGAGGCAGGGTTTGGTTTGTTCGTTCTGGGCTACTGTAGAAGCATGGCGGTGCAACATGGCAGCCTCCGTGGAAGCGGACCCGCTCCCCATGTAGATAAAAACGGCTCATTCTAAAGTAATGAAAACACAACAATCCTTATTTTTCAGGTGATTATACACGTTTGAAAACATAAATATTATATTCCATTTCTGCCAATAGCTCCTCCTAAATGTTACATACTGGACCTTTAACACATCTATATACTTACATTCATCTACAATCCAACTGACGATTAGTGAAGAAGCATCAACAAAGCAGCCGAGACAAACCACAAAAACATGCAGGCCCGCACGCTGCGAGGTAAGCTAACGTTACATAACATGAAACGCTTTGAGCTTTTTTTGACTGAAACTAACAACCAAACAACTAAAATGTGGCAAAAAGAAATACATTTTGATCAAAAGTCTACTAAATCAAAATCGGGTGCCAGAATTGAGACTGCATGACTGCTTGACTGAACTGCATCATTTTAAAACTATTTACCTTCGAGCTTTACAGATGCTGCCAGTTGTTTTTTCCTCACTTTCGTGATAATGCTTGTCATATACATATGATAATGACAGTTTCGCTGTGCATGTGCACATTTTCACAGCAAGTCCAGGGATTTGAGCTGGCAACCTCCATCTGTGTGTCTTTACAATAAATGTCTGACACAATGCCTGAGCACTGGGGGGGGGTTTAAAAGAAAGGCAGCAGCATACTTGCGGTATGTCGTATCCCAAGCCCTCCCCAAGCACGCAGCCTGACAATCCACTGACGCCAGCCTCTCCTGCACAGTCCGTCAAAACCTTGCACGTATGCTTTTTAACATTCCGCAGTCATCTAGCGCTGAGTATCTGCGTTTATACAGAGACAAAAAGATGCACATAAATGAGGCTTTTAAAATGCATCAGGCTGTGCATGTGGCAACATTCTGTACCTCACACGCCCGTGCTGTTAGCGCTCCTGCTGTTAACCAAATGTTTTCTGACAGAACTCATGCAGCGTGCAGCCAGAGGTGGATCGGGTCACCTCTTCGCTGGGTATCTCCATAAGGTGATGTCTTAATTGCATTGTCTGAACCATTCATTCTCCCCGTGCTTCATCTGTGCAATGGTTTCCTTACATTGCTTGAGGCAAACACTCAGCCCCCTATCTGCACACCTTTGATCAAAGCAGCTAAACAGCGTTACCCAGATGGAACCCTGAGGTACAAGGTCAGAGCCGACCTGTTTCCTGACATTTTCCATGAGACACATTCACACAGTGTGAGCTAATAGGGCTGAAGCAGCAATGTAGATCTGAGTCACAGGGCTGAGTGTAGAATATAATTTGTATCTGTTTGTGTGTGGTAAGGAAATTCTTTAAAACAGGGTTATTTCTGGCTAAAGGTTAGATTGAATCACCAGGGTTAGCGTAATATATTTACATTTTACATTTAGTCATTTTGCAGACACTTTTATCCAAAGCGACTTACATATGAGGAAGATAATGGAAGCAATTATAACAACACAAGGTAACAAAAAGCATAAGTGCACCAGAAACTAGTCTGTTAAAGCCCAGCACAGTATACAAAGCTAAGGATAGGAAGAGATAGAAAGTAAGAAGAAGTTAGTGATTGTCAGTTCCGATTGTCAGACGGAAGACATGCGTTTTTAGATGGTTTTTAAAGGTGGCTACAGAATCTGCTGATCTTGTAAGAGCCGGCAGATCATTCCACCAGTGTGGAACGGATCCAGAGAAGGTGCGCGAGAGGGATTTTTTTCCTTTTTGGCGTGGGACCACCAGAAGTTGTTCGTTTGTAGAGCGCAGGGACCTGGCAGCAACATAGGTCTGTATTAGCGAGCGAAGATATGATGGTGCAGAACCAGTGGTGGTTTTGTAGGCCAAGAGCATCGCTTTGACCTTGAACAGCGAGCCAGTGTAACCTAATGATGTTAATCATTAATGTTAGTCTGGTTTTATGGTTAGGGTTAGGGTTTAGTTTAAAGCTGCTGCAATCAATATATTTAGTATAGTACCGATGAATCAAATGACAATGTTTAATGTAAAGGCGTCACTCATAGTGATGAACCCACAAAGAATTAACACCCGACTCTGCAGTTTCCCTCAGCTCTATGGAGCGTTTTAGCCTCTTTCAACTCATTCTTTTGGTTTTACAGCCCACAATGTTTTGACAGAAACGTAGGCTAATCACTGCCTGGATTATACAGATCCCATGCCATCTACTTTCATTTCAATTTGCTAGGGATGATGCAATTTAACATAGTTTCAATACAGATTATTATACAGACACTGACGTGCTGCAAAAACACAATAAACGTAAAACCATTTACAACAAAGGTTAAGTGCTGACTAAAAGGAAATTAGAGGTTTAATCACTTGTAGCTCATTTGTATATGTACTGGTGTATTGTGGTATGTGTATTTTATTGTTTCCATATTTGTAGCGTATCTGGGATTAATGTAATATCAGTTGGTAATGTGTTCCAGAGCTGACAGCCCTCTATGGAGAAAGCTAATTGTATATTGATATTCTACAGTTGCCATCACCATGCCCCAAGTTACTCTGTCTTCCGTCACGACCTCTTGTCATTATAATGGAGAGCTGTGAGGAACAGGCCTATAAAAACTGTTGCTGCAAATAAGGCAACAGAGGAATGCTGGCAGAATAAGTAAATATATGTATTTTACCACTCAGTGCACTCTCAGCGCCTCCCGTCTATTTCTAACGTGGCCGCTGCACATTCAGAGCTCTGAAACTTTAAAACTGATACAGCAGATTTAAACAAGAAGTGCATTCAGGTCTTACACAGTCCCATAAAGAAGGTGACGTGGAAATCGCAGATATTGGCCAAATCAAAGTGAAATGAATTTGACTGAATGTTATCTGTGATAAATACAAAGACTGATCAATTTTCTAATCTGTGTTCTATTAGCTGCATTAGTGTAAAACGGAGCTAGCAGCTGGACCAAGGATAAAAACATCATCCAGAGTGGCGTGTAGCTGCTGAGCCTTCATCCTGCTGTTAGTGTATGGATGAACCGCTGTGTCACATTTCTTAGTGCGTGTTAATATTACAGACTTTCTGCATCACCAACTGAATGTAGGTCGGTTCCCATGACAACGCAATGCATACAGTTTGCGATAGGCCGACTGCACAGCTTCGTTCAGTGGCATATTAACGTGGCCTACGGCTCGACAGGTTTGCATTTATAACGTGTTCCCTCAGCTGAGAATCCATAGTGCTCATAGAGACTATCGTCAGGAACAGAATCAGTGGAAGGGCGGCGCTTTTTATAGCCAATTTAAGCCAAAGCTCTGGACATAACCTCCTTAGGAGCAGGTTATGTGTTCAGCATAAGTTACCATGGTGATCTGGCCAGGTTAAAAGAGAGCCGCCTTTGTGACACTGAAAACTCTGGCTTTAGGCTCAACATAGCTGGCTAAGCCACTAATCTCGCTGTGTAGTAGAGTGGCGACATTCCCGCACTGGTAATGATGCGTTTTACGGCAGCCAGCAATGATTGGGGAGCAACCCAGAGCCATGTCGAGAGCTCTGCGATCCACCATTGCTGCTCCATTGGAGAGAATGTTTACTATTGTTTATCGTTTATTTTGTTCATTATGATCATATAGTTTGTGTTAATATGCTTTGGCAACGTTGTATTTTATGCATGCCAATAAAGCCATCTCTCTCTCTACATGGCAAAAGAAATCTGTCAACGTTGAGGACAACATGGATCCATTAGTGTAGCTTTAGCTTTTCCTCGTTGGAGAGCGCTGAGGGCAGACACAGATGTCGTGTTAGCTGGCTAAGCTTGGACAGGTTGGTAAAATATTTGGAGTCGGCTATGTAGCCATTACATTAACTTTACCTAAATAATGCATTATTGTCTTGGAACTGTGGAAATGTCGCTGTATTTTTGTAGCTATTTCTGAACAGGAGCCTGGGGCGAGCTCACAGTGTTTGTGTAATTACTCTCACTGCCAGAAGGGGGAGACAAAAGTTCCCGCACTCCAGCTTTAAGAAGGCAGAAATCCAGTGGTAGGTTTTTGTTATCTTTTTACATTTTTCGAGTGTTTTCAAAAAATCAGTAATTTTACTTTGACCTAAAAAGGGACAGTTTACCCCAAAATCAAAAATAAATATTTTTCCTCTTACCCTGTAGGCCTAGTGCTATGTATCCATCTAGATTGCTTTGGAGATATCGGCCGTAGAGATGCATGCATTTTATGAGTATATTGAAAAAATATGAAATAACGGAATATTTTGAATATAATGGAAATGGCTTGTTGCTATTTGAGCACCACGAGTGCCATATAGTCCCCATTATAGTCAAAAAATGCAGACATCTCTACGGCAGATATCTCCAAACCTCAGCAACTCAATCAACCAAAACAATCTAGATGGATAAATCGCACTAAAGGTATGTATATTTGATTTTGGGGTGAACTGTCCCCTTCAATTGCTCTCTGTGGTCTGACAGTGTTTACAGTCAAAGCTCTTTGTGGGTTACAGTGATAAATAAAATGCTCATTTCTCACCAGTCAGGCTCACAGGTGGTTCCGATCTTGCTTATAGTGTATCTGTTCCAGCCCAGCACTGGAGGGAAGGTCCAGATGAAGGAGAAGGTCCAGACGAACAGCAGACCCAGCATCGCATGCTTCGCTTGCAGTCGGATGTTCCCCAGAGGCCGGCAGATCACGAAGAACCGTTCAAAGGACAGAACAGCGAGGGACCACAGGGCCACGATCCCTAAAGCAAAGAGCAGGATGTTAGTGTGTAGGAGCTCAGCTGGACGACGGCACTCAGAAACAAACAACACCAAGTCTTGGAATTGGTTTGGAACTATGAAAATCACAGCTCTGTGTTTCTCATGTGTTAGCTGACACGGTAATAAACCTAAAGAAATAGCTTTCTGGAACTTTACAATATCTGAGCGCATAATGTGTGTGTTTGCATCTATTTTAGATTGCTCCCCTCTTTCTCCCGAGTGTGAAATCTCATTAGGTTCATTATATCTACATTTTTTCAACTTATCCAACTGGGATTGCCTGGTTAAGACGTCCCACGTTTCTTACTTTTTGACAAAGTATCCAATTCTGCACTGTGCAGAGGTAAACGTGGCGGTAGTGTTACTAGAAATAGTGTAATGATCCCCAGGCTGGGTGCATTAGGCCGCCTCCTAATGGGCTAAAAAAAGACAACTTTAATTATGGTAATAAGTCACTTTCACGGAGCGTTTAATTACCTATCTCTCCACAGCCACGTACTCCTAGTGTCTGCCTACTAGGCTCACTGGAGAGGACAAAAGAGAGCGGTGGAAACCAGGGTGATCAATTATGTCACACACATTTAAAAAGGAGCCTCAGCAAAGGTTCACTAATAAAATTAACACCTGGTTTTTAGGAGCTTTTTAAAGTAGACTAACGCTGAGTGTGAAAGACTGCCTTTTTCTAGAAAAACATCCATCCTGTTTTTACCCCACAAAGGTTTCATGTATTTATCTGTAAAGCACAGGTGCACACAGATAGAGAAGCTAAAAATAGGCAGAAATAGAAAATACTCTCACCCTGGGCAGAATATTAAGCGGCGCATCCATCCATCCTGCTCATCCGAAACAGCATGCTCAGCTTGATCACTTTCTAATGCACCCGCACACACAGGTGATAGCGATGCAACACAACTGTCAATCCCTGAATCTGCTGTCGAGACTGAAATTGGAGTAGGCCCCTTGAAGATGTCCGCCTCAATTCACGGGGCTATTGATTTTACATCAGCACGGCTTCCTCGATGATAATTAAGTACATCAAATGGTTTCTTTCAGAGCCGCGCGAGCCTCTCATCCTACTAACAAACTGTGTTTGTGTGTTGCCATGTGCTAGAGCGCCCCTTGCCCTGCGATATTTGTCTGCATACACGCCTTAATGATAACTAAAGCATGCTCTTTTGTGTCGTAATTCAATGCATCACAACAGCCAAAACAACAGGAGCCACCGTGCAATAAATCCATAAACATTCAGATCCCTACACCATGTTAAAATCCTAGTGTACTTCTTTGAATTCATTATCTTGGGGAATTTGTTGTTATTTTGTATCAGTATGTAAAGTCTTTTTCCCAGGCTATATGAATTCAACAAACACACAATGTAATGCTGGTCTGGCAAAGCTCCATATGGGATATTGAAACCTAAAATAAGGATCAAAATTGTCTCGTTAAGGCGCCACAAGTTTAACTATTTCAAGTGAAAGTAATATGCGATGCATCATATTCTCCTGGGCATTCATTATAAAGGAATGTTTTCTGTTGATAATCTGGCAGTTTGACAGTCATCCTGTGACTTCCTCTGTAAGCTGTCCGAGTCGCCAAAATGGCATCACACAAACCTTGTTACCAAATCCAATAAGAAGCTTTTGCCTGAAGCAATCAGGTATACTCTTTTCTCTCGATTTCCAGTACTGCAGGCTACTCACCGGACGCCCAGGACCCTACTTTGTTGAAGCTCTGTATTCTGTCTTAAACAGCGCTCCAATAGAGACCACGAAACCAATCCACGGACTCGGTTAAGTGTTATTGGTGGCCACGGTGCTGGTAACCTATGGCTAGTCATGCACTGCAGTACGTGTGGAGGCTCCTGAGCATGCCTATGAATTCTGCCTTAAAGACTCACAACATGCTTTTTTGTTGCTGGTCCTACAGCCTGGTTTTTTGGCACACATCGCAACAGAGCAGCAAACATTATGCTGGTACAGTTTTTAAAAAAATCTAATACGGAAAGTCTGCACCATAAAAAACAATCAGCCACTGTGGACAATTTAGAGCCAAATTTCACTCTGCACATGAGAACGACCATCATCCCAATCCTTGTGCTCTAGATTTTGTTTGCCATTCTCCATAATGCAGATTACACTAGCAGAGCTGCATTATGCGGGGATGGGCTTCAGGTGCAGTGGACAAGCTGGAATAGATTTGCAAAATTAATTTCTAGAGCTGATTAAACAAGAATGTTTTCTTTTCAACAGTTAAGTAAAAACACTCCCACGTGATTTATATGGTGTTTTTGCTGCACTCTATACATTGTGAAGTTTAATGAATGTTCTGAAATTAGTACTGTAGTAACCCCATATCACTATAGCAAGTAGTATGTTAAGCTGACATAATAAAGGATTGCTTGTTTTACATGAACAATCGTTCCAAGATATTAACTGTATTAGAAACTGAGCAAAGTTACTGACACCCTGATCCTCAGTCAACTTTTTCATTTCGGCAACAGTTGCAGTGCAATTGACTTGCTTTCATTTTACCTCCCTCCCAGATGCTCTAATTTATGAACAGATGCGGAAGTCAGTGCTGATTGAGGTCGGAGGATGTGCCATGTGGAGTTGTTTCACTGTCATCGCACCTCTTTGCAACATGTATAAAAAGCTCCAACACTGACACCTACAGTAAATGGAAGTTGTGTTATGTAGCCCTGCAATTAGAGGACCGGGGGCGACGGGTAAACCTACCGAAAAAAGTCACAGCAAACCCCTCCAAGACGCATGCCCACTTCCCAAGGAAGAAAAAACCCCTGGCGTTTGTCAGGAAACTGATTACTCCACCGGTGAGGGAGACCAGAAAGTCAGCGATGGCCAAATTAACTATAATATAGTTCAGGGGCTGTCTGAGTTGTTTGAACTTGAAAGTGACAAACATGACGAGGAAATTTTCGCTTAGAGACAGCGAGGTGACCACAAACATGAGCACGGCCAGGATAGTGAAGTTCCACGGCGCGATGTTCTTGATGGGTCCATTAAACGGGTCGCCAGCAGAGGGGAGTTCGGCTGCCACAGTGTAGGACACAGCATTCACTGACAGACTTAAAGTATCCATTGTCCATGCCCAAAGTGTAGGATGCTTGCTTGGTGACCCTGACTGAGCGAAAACCCAGTTATTTCTCTTTTTCCTCACACTCCCAACTTCATGTGGAGTCCCTCCTGAACAGGTCACTCAAACACGCTGCCTGCGCCGTGGGGCGTCCTGCGTGCCGTGGGACTCGCCTTTCACAAAGTTCTTGTGTTGAAGTCCTCGTTGGTTGACTCGCATGGTGGAGCGCAGGAGCGAGAAATCCGCCAGAAATGTTGAGTTGGGCTGCTGGAAAGCGTGGGTCTACGTGTGAGAGCGGAGTGGTGTCGGAACGCACGTTGCACGGCGCGGGAAGAGGCGATGTCTTGAAAAGCGCTGGCAGCAAGTGCATGAATGGCCGATCAGTGGCATCTTGGAAGCTCTTATATAGGCGGCTCCGGCATCACTGCTGCCCTCCAGGAGAGGCGACCGGACGCCGCGCGTCCTCTTCATGTGCGCTCCCTTGCGCGCAGCGGACACTGATGGGCTCAGAGCTGCAGCGGATTTCATTTACCACAAACCAATAATCGCAACCAGTCATGATTAATACACCAAGTTAGTCTCCGTTTTTGGGCACATTGAGATCTGCTTTGCCTTTTCCAGTGCGCAATTCAGCAATCATGCGTAAATAGCTTTGAGTGATATGTGTCAAACACCTGCGTGGTAAATTAACCTGGATCGATTCGATCAAGCCTTATAATCTGTGCTTCTTTTCAGTGTAGTTATGACATTCAAGTCTAACAATGCCTGGTCTGCCTACTGCATGGTTATTGCAATCAACAGCACCCCTTGTTGAGGCTAAATGTGGCACCAAGAGGTCAAGTCACACAACATTATGATTATGTTACACTTACCCACCCCCCCACACAGACACACACCATGACCACCTGCTCGCTAATCATCTAATGAGCTAACGGACTTTACATGCAATTCTTCTCAAATTGCATTCATTTTTTCCAAAAATCTAAAAAAAAAAAAATCTCTTAAAGTACTACAAACAGACTAAAAGCGAACTACAGGGTCGTCATTGGTTCACCAATAAGCACACATCATAAGTGACAAGGATGAATGATATTGCTGAACAGATGATCCATTGCACTTGTTATGGCTGACTGAGCATATTTAGTGCCCTACACCTGGCAGTGAACCTGCACAATACAACCACAACAGTCTCAGAACAGTTTGTGCAAAGAGCATAAATTCTAAAACAAAGACTGAAATTATTTAGGGATCTTTTAAATCTGCATGAAATTATGTGATAAAATGCACAAACAAGTGATCTGTTAAATAGTCAACAATTACATTTAGGCAAATACACTTTAAGATTAGAGGTGTAGGCAGCCACAATTGGTAAGGGAAAGGTTATGGTGAACTCTAATGCATTTTGAATGCTAAGTGTCAATTCACCCGTCCGGCTTCACACCTTTCACCGTGCCAAATCAATGTCTGCTTGCTGTCTATTTCTAGTCCTTAATCCACATAATCATTTTACGAGGAGAAAGAAATTTGCGCCCTTTTTGTGTACAAAGCCTGAACATTATCTGCATTTTAAAGGCGTCATTTCACGTCATTTAAACCACAGCACGCTACTGTCTCACTCAAGACCATCTACCACGTATCTTGGGTGTTTAGGGGAAGGAGGAGAATTTCTTATTTAGATGCCTGCCAACATTTCCCGAGCCTTTAGCTACGGCTGTCCAAAACTACTTCTTTGAACACAGAAAGGAAAATATCTAGTGCGACGGGGAGGTGCGTATCACACTGAGGAAGTGTCTCGTCACTGACTCCAGTGGCCTGTACAAGAAGTTATGACTCTGGGACATTATTAGTAGGTCAAAGGCTGCTGCCAATTGAACCTAATAGTGTGGCAGTGGTCATATTGCAAGAGTGGTGCCTGGTCCAGTTGCAATGAAGAGCTGCTACTGACATTAAACTGGTTTCGACCAGATGTATTTCAGTAATCATACTTTGCACTTTAAGGCACAGCATGAACATCCAAACGGTTCAGGGATCAAATATTTGCTCCAAATTGATTCAAAATTTTACAGACATGTCAATTATATTTTAGGTTCCACTTTCATGTTAACTTGGAGCCGGAGCTTGAAGGTCAAGGCCACGTCTGCACAGAACTTTTCCTCAGAGGTGGACCACCTTCCCGCTGTCTCCATCTCTGCCCAGTCTTTGATCTAGTTCCCTCTTGTGGAAGCCAGCTTGTCACACCTCAGTGACCATCACGTAAATGAGAATTTATTGCCTGCGCTGTCCGTCCGGACCTCTGTGTGACTGCTTTTTGTTTTGGCAGGTGTTTTGAAGTGCCATTGCCAAGTTCAACCTTGTGCTTTGCTCAAGAAGAGTCAAAAGAGCAGAGGCAATTAGTTTCGGTCCAAACCTAACTTTTTTTGCGAAAATACTTTCCATGATTTTCTTTAAATATGGCTTCATTCTCTCTCCAGCAGAACTGATTTGTATTGCACTCGACAAAATGGTTTTGCATGAACACCTACAACCTGACCGGGTAATTTTGAGTCCGTGCAATGATTTAAAACCCAAACAAACCTGAAGGCTAACAACATCGAAGAATTCACCATACGTTACAACATTACATCACCGTGGGGCATGCAGTTTTGCCGTACTGATGTTTTCAACCTTGTTCTGTTGACAGACAACACAATCCCATCTCATCCCACCCCTCTATTACGTGTTTACTAGGCTTCCACCAGGGCAGTGACCTGTGGAATTGGCTGGTCTAGCTTAGGTTGAATACAAGCCCATGGGGGAAATCCTGAGAAGCGCTGGCAACTGAAGGACAGCCCTAAAATGGACACGTTCGTGCTCATTCTTTCAGGCCTTTATTACAGTGTGGAATGGGAGAAACCTTTACACGCTTTTTTTTCCCAGATGAGCTGGGGGTGCAGTGATCCAGTGAAAAACTGTATAAGTAAAAGAGACCCGCTGTCATTTTGTAGAAAAACGTGGAATTTGATGACAGCTTGGTAAACATGACTTTATTCATGTCACTTAATTTAAATGTAGCACACTTAATATATATTTATTATTATATAATGTATAATTATAATAATTATAATTCAGTTTCCCTAAATGTACACCCACTGATACACATCCAACCCAACTGGAAACTAATCTCTTTTATAGAATCTTGCATATTTTTAAAAGCAGCTTTTTGAGGTGCTGTTAAGTGTATGAGCCAAACTCATTGTCTAGATAGAGTTACGTTCGCCAAACACATCTGTTAGTCCTCATCCTAAAAGCCTTTTCTCTTGCAATGTAAAAAGTGAAACATACTGCGTGAAAATACAAACAGTAAGGCATAGGTCTAACCTCTGTCCAAGTAGCCTAGTAGTGAAGCAGCCAAACAGGGTTTTATTACAACGATATACGAGTCTGATCTTACATATTTCCTTATTGTATTTAATATTAGGACCAATTAACTGGTGAGGATGATGACTTCCTGCCTGCAGCTTAACCTCGGTTTATTTGGCACGATATCAGATAGGTAGCCATCAACTGCAGTGCATTGAAGACAGGGCTCTCATTTTAAAACGAGTCAGCTTGAAAATGTTAAAAGTCAACTGGACAGCGCATTTTCAACCAACTCAAGTGTTGCCCCTGCCAGCCACAGCCGATAAAATTTGCCAGCGACAGTTGCAGAAATGAGATGCATCGTTTTGCCTACCTGTGCGTGAAATCAAGGACCCAAAAGGGATTTAAAAAGTTGCATGTTGATGGTAAATCTGCCACTGTAATCATTGTCAACTGAGGCTAATATAATAATAATATAAAAATATAATCTTGTTTCAAGTGCCCCAACACCCTCAGCAACTCCATCGCCTGTCATGATCTCCTGTCCAAGGGTTTTCACAGCTAGTCAATACTTGGGACAACATTTCCACTCTGTGATCTGCAGGTTGGTTTATAAGGTTTCCTGTGTTTCCCCCGGTGGAGACGAGACAAAACTGACCTCACAGGCATTGTTTATTTCACTTCCCATGCTCCAGATCACCTGCAGTGTGGAGAAACAGCCTCCAGCTCTGGAGCTTTTTGTGTCGGTGTGTGTGAGTTGCGATAACATCCTGTGACTTATTTGGGTGAGTTTGGACAACACTCCAGTCCTCTACTTGATGATGTAGTGAAATATATAAAACAGTTTGGAGACTTTGGCGGTGAATTGTATTTCTAAAGCTTTCTAAATCTACTGTCGGACACGCTGATGACACAGTATCAAACTGGGATTTAAATTGATATATTAGACTATACACACACACAAACACACACATACAAAAACATCACAGACCTTGCTTTTCTGAATTGTGTATTCAAGGTGCGTATATGGTGTATTTAAAGTTCTCTCACAGGCCTGTCTGGTTATCAGTAGTCGAATAAAAAATAAAAAGGGATTTTGTGTACTGTGATTTCAAAGCACAGGTATGCAGTTACTACCAACCAAACAAACATTTGAGCCTCCGCTCTAAACAAAATGCCAATGCCATCCATATCAGACATTTGAGCTCACATACCCACTTTGAACATCTACCATAACAGACTGGTGTACTGTTTGTGGTACTGGAGCAAGGAGCGTGTCTCAAGTGTTGATAGTCGAGGTTGGCAGTGTGGTTGTATAACTACAGTACATCAACACATTGACAACCATCAGTGTTACATTTCTCTAGTTCACTATGAATTAAACAAAAAATATCATCTTTATTCATTTCCTATGTTATTTCCTGCATGGCGGAGTGTTTCTTTTGAAATATAATTTATTTGATCATTTAATATTCCAAGTATTCACAAAATAGCTTGTTTTTGATTGTCAAAAATGACCCATGTGATTTAAAAAAACAAACAAAAAAACAGACATAGTATAGTAATAATTTTGTTGCAATAAAAATCTTAGCAGTGATTTGGACCAAACAATAATACATTTAATAATTGATATATATTTATTGGTCACTTTGTCACACATAATATACGCATATCACTGATAACTGAAAACACTGATATTCAACTGCATCTGTAACTCTAGTGAAGTGTGGTGGTGTGCGGTGTGGTGAATGTGAATAAAAGAAATGAAAACTGATGAAATAAAATCCTACGGGTACAGCGCAAATTGCCATCTCAGTGCCTACATGCCTCACGAACGACAACTACATCTTTGTGCTTCTTGCACACAGTGCACTGGTAACACCAGCTGATGACTTTTCTGTCTTTGGCAGCTGGGCAGATCTTGCACCTCTTCCTCTTCACTTGGCCCTCCTGTCTGCATTGGGGGTGCGTTTGTTTGTTTTTCTATCCCACTTCTTCCCATTGCCTCTGTCATATGCTTTTGGAGGTGGGGTGTGCCCTCGATGTCCCTCTTCGTATGTGGCACGACAAGCTCTTCACCCAGCTCCTTGATGAATAGCCACCATGCACTGGTCACACCATCCATGTAACCAGTCGTGCAGTGATGTTGATGTAGAAAGACATTCTATTACTCACTGTATCCTACAGAGCCCCCTTAAGGTCACGGCGAGAACTTGTTTGATGACATGTTTTGCATTACCTCGCAATACTTCTCTTCTTCAATTCCTTCTGAGCTCGGCTGCACCCATTGCAACGCCCCAGTATATCAGCTCATTGAATTTTACTTTGAACAGGGCATTAAGTATGCTGATATAGTATTACTGCTCAACAGACATGTATGGTTACGGAACTGCTTGTGATCCAACCCTAAGATTTACCACAACCTCTCCATTCAACTAGATCATCAACCGTTACGCCGTCCAGCACGCCACAAGTCATGTCGCCAGCACCACCCGGTCCTGTAGATTCATCCTCTCCAACATCAGGAAAATCAGACCTTTCCTATTTGAGTTGTCTACCCAAGTCCTGGTCCAGGCTCTTGTCTTGTCCAAACTGGACTATTGCAACGCGCTGCTGGCTGGACTCCCTGCTTGCACAACCAAACCGCTGCAGATGATCCAGAACACGGCGGCAAGAGTGGTCTTCAATGAACCGAAGAGAGCGCCCGTAACCCCTCTCTTCATTAGGTTACACTGGCTCCCGCTTGTCGCCCGCATCAAGTTCAAAGCGATGCTCTTGGCCTACAAGACCACCACTGGTTTGCACCATCATATCTTCACTCGCTAATACGGACCTATGTTGCAAAGAGCAGAAGGCATTGAACCACTTGCAGAGATTCATCAGGAATGCAGACCAACGCAAGCTGGAAAGCTTTTTGCGTTTTTGCACAGGGTCCTCTGTTCTTTGCACAGAACAAATTAAAGTAGGCTAACCTTCAATGCTGAAACTGGTTTTGATAGAAGGCCTGTTCCTATGTGTGGAGCAATAATTGATGTTCCGTATATATATACAGATAATACCCAAAGGTTTTATAATGTTTAATCTGATAACTTCTTTGCAATAGACATCATATGGTGAGGTGTCCATAAATGACGTTAAATGCATTTACATGACAATCTCCACACTACCTTTACATTCCAAATAGACATACAGTATGGCTCAGACGGAATGGAAGAAGCTTCTCTTCATATTGTGAGGTAACGCAAAACATATCGCAAGGGAATGCAAAAGTATTGCTCAAAAGATTCTTGCCGTGACCTTTAGGGGGCTTCGTAGAATCCTTTTACCTTGGCCACACTCGAATTTCCAGCAAAGGAGTGTTTATTTGTTTTGTTTAATGCACATAATTCTGCCTCACCGTAGCATGCAGCATATAGCTGCTCTATACAAAAGCAGTATAACAAGAGGTAAGACATGGGTAACTTTTTTTGTCATAACAAGAAGTAATCCAACATTTACAGACATGCCCATGGAGAGTAGTTTGGAAAGGTCAAGCCCCTGCAACACCATGAGGCCTGCCTGTGTGAGTGTCACAATACACCAAATGAACAGCATGAAGCCGTGCTCTCCGATTCAGCATAGTGCTAAAAGGTTACAAAAAATGAACAGTTCAACACCAAAGTCATTTTATCTGTACGTTCGCAAAGGTTGCTGCAGCTTCATGGGACTGTTGCATATATTAGCATGTGCAGGGAACATCCGGCATTGTGTACAATTACAAAAGAGCAATTAGCATCTATATAGGTTCCAAGTGTAGCAAGGGAACATGATTAGGGTAACTACAGGAGGGATAAAGGCTGAGGTCTGATTACCACTGACGTGCGACTTAATGAGAGTGTTCATGTCGTAGGTGCCACTTTCACCTACAGACTAATTGACATATGTTGGTGAACATGACATCAAATAGTTTAGAATGTGCTGACAAATATTTGTCTCCTGATGGGGGGGGGGGGGTTGTCTGAGCCTCTCATGTGGCAGATAAGAGAGTAGGCAAATAAACTGGGAGAGAGAAACGTGTAAGGCCATTCGGCGGATTGGCATATGAAGAAAGGTCCCAGGATGAGTGTCAATCTTATTCTCTATCACCCCCACCCCCCCACGCCTAGACCAGACCAGACACACAGTCAGGGCCGTGGCTGTTTGATCTCCAAAAGGTCCACAGAGTGGGAAGAAATTAGCTGAGGCTGAAGGTGCAGAAGCGATATTGGCACGTTGTCATAGGTCATCTCTATTTCACATACCGGAGGCCTGCAAAGTCAATAGGTGTTCATTCAAAAGGAAAGAAATCAGAGTGAGGAGTACAAAGTAAATTTGATTTAAACGACTCTCCTTGATCGATCTGCAGGGGCAGAGTCAAGTTGAAATTTCTTCCAAGTCTGCCGAAACTTCCAGACGCTGGACAAATATTGAGGCATGTTGTTTTAATATCATTGAATTTGGTTTGTTTTCAGGGTTTTTCCGGTCAGTGTTAGCAAATCTTGGACTTTAATTAAGCTATTATCATGTGTAATTCCTCTTATCTTGCTCTTCACTCTGTATCACACAATAAGCAGACACGTAACAAAGATGAGTCCAAGTCCACTGAGTGCAGCCCCTGCGATATTCTAAAATGATTTGGATATTTTATATGTTATTAATTTAGTCAAGTCATTCAGTTTTATATGAATACACACACACCCTTCTAACAGAAGCCTTTTCTCTGACTTGGCAACTCCACACATTGTGTTTGTCAATACCCTTGACTTAGATGACGATCAGATCACATTTCATGACAAATTTATTCAAAAAAACTTTAAATTCCAAAAGGTTCACATACTTTTTCTTGCCACTGTAAATATCTAGTGCTCAAAAATAGTTCGACTCCCACTTTTTCAAATGTAATGTTCAGAAAAAATAGATATTCAGGCTAATACAGTATATTTCACAGCATGAAGGCCCTTTATAGGGCTTGGTATCAAATCTGATTTCATTCCGAGCACCAAACAACATGCATCCATAGCAAAATGTATCCAAAAGCTATTACATGCTTGATCAGATTTGTAGTCTGATTCTTTGATCAGATATTTTCTGATTTAAATCAGAAAACGTTTCTAACTTTAAACAATATTTTATACATGCAAAGCATTTTATTAAACACTGATGCCATGAGCCGTTTGATATACTTTATTAAATTAAAGAATAAAGGTAATAACATGTCATCATTCCCCAATGTTTAGTGTATCACAGAGGCACCAATATCGATACCCCAGCTATAGTTCTTTATGAATTTATTTTTTGTTGCTCTAAAAGTAGACAAATTATATCAAGTATATCTTGGAGAACATTTGGGAAATAAGCTTATTGGCTAGCTGTGTCCGCCTCTTTCCAGTCTTTGTGCTAAGCTAGGCTAACTGGCTGCTAGAGGTAGCTTCATATCAACCATACAGATCTTATGATCTTCTCATGTAACTCTTGGCAAGGAAACAAATAAGTGCATTTCCCAAAATGTGTTTTAACAATTTCTCTAATGTACTGAAAAATCACCACAATGTGTAAGTTTTGGATTTGTACAACATAAACTCCCCGAATGTTGCTAAAACTATTTTTCCAGATGAAAATACAACAGGAATCCATACAGACATTCTTAGGTGATAACAGAGAGGATAAATTCAGGAAACTTTCTGCTGAGTCTTTCAGGTTGCATGATCTATTAGGTCAAGATAATCATACTATTCATTCTTTGAGCATTTCCCCACCTTTTGTGCCTTCGGTATTTTTATGTATTGCCACAGCCTGTCAGATATGCTTTTCTTTGGGTATCATTTTTCACTTTTTGAAAATAGAAGGGCAGAGACAAGATACATAAACAGCGAGGCTTCGACATTTCTGCCATTTTTTCAAGCTCACCAAAGGTTATCGAAGTTCTTGGAGTTGTGAGAGATTTAATATTTTTGGATTGGATTTGGATCGGAGAATCCCAGCGAGATTCTTTCGGATTCCAGGATATATCCAGTACGTCCCAGTGTGTGACATACATACACACCCTTCTGTTTCCAACCTGAACGCCACACTGATGTGTTGAAAGCGGTAAACAGCCGGGACAGAATATATGATACAATAACACAGTAAAATAAAATATATTTATCACTCAAACTAAATATACATATATATATACATAGACACACACATACATACAGCTCTGGAAAAAATTAAGAATGTTAAGTGGTTTCTTAATTTTTTTCAAAGCTGTATATATATGCTGTATATACACACACATAGTGAATAAGTGTTTTTCCCAAAATGAAAAACAATTCCTTTGATTACCCTTAAGATGGGAAACATGAACTTATTCCACATAGTCTGACAGTATAATGGATGGGTTATTGAACGAGCAGAGGCCCAAAGGAGCCATGGCGTCAGGGGGCTCCTAGCCTGAACCTCTGTTTGAAGTGATTTCTTGTTGAAAAACCAAAGAGCTCAGTCAAGGTAGGCATGTCCAGATGTTTTCCCGGATCCTCATCCAAGTCCTTTCATAATGACTTTCTCTCATACCTTGTAAAATCAGACATTTATTTTTTTTAGTTTTTTCTAACGTAATACAGCTGGACATTGTATACTATGGCTACTAATCGGCTAAGCATGTTAAATATGTTTGACAATATTCTATATAGTGTCCCGTAGTAATGTGTACAATATCTGTGCAGACGAGTATCCGGGTGGATCCGCTGTGGCAGGAAGCTTTGGGACAGGACGACCTCTCTTTATCACCAGGATGAACAAAATGCTATAATGATAAGTTCAGGTGCAGTTTTCAACAAACAGCAGCACTTTACAGTTTGTTGAAAACTGCACCTAAACTGTACACTATCCCATACCATTTTATAGACTGTGTGCATCACTTTATAGACATTTCCTCACAATCCAGACTGACACATTTGGTAGCTATTTGGTATCTTTAGAAACTTCAGGAGCTCCACTAGAATTTCAAAGAAAGATCTATGGGTTTGAACAAAGTTTGGCTGCACGGCATGCATTTGTAATGATTGGTCAATAGGTGGGTCAGTG
The DNA here is from genome assembly GCA_011952105.1 of Coreoperca whiteheadi. Lineage (NCBI taxonomy): Eukaryota > Metazoa > Chordata > Actinopteri > Centrarchiformes > Sinipercidae > Coreoperca > Coreoperca whiteheadi. The sequence continues at coordinate 22,417,928 of CM022471.1, forward strand.
AGGTTTAAGTGAAGAGAAGACTTAAGAAAAGCTATCACTAATTTCTGAACTTTCTTTTCCAAAATAAACAACTTAACTCAATAGTCAGGTCAGAGTCGGGCAGTAAAGGTGAAAACAGTGATTAGAGCGATGTTAGCTCCCCATGTGGCTGTTTGGAGTATCTCACTGTTGCTAAATGAGCGTGGCCTCAGGTGAAGAGTGTGATGGAGCAGCTGGCTGCCTGTTGGGATCTTCAGCGCCGCTGGAAATTCAGACTGGATGCCCCTGATGCATGTCTCAGGCCACAGACACTTCTGAGAAAGTCAGCCAGATTTATCCATCCCCCGTCGCTGTGTGCAAGTTTGTGTGTGTGTGTATGTGAACAAAATAAAAGGTGCTTGTTCCCATAGGAGAACAATTTTTGGCTTGTGGTAGAACCATTTATTAAAATTTCCACCTGGAACCATTTCAGAGGGTTCTACATAGAACCATCTGTGAACAGACTTTTATTTACCTCAAATGCAGAAAGTAACAGGCCTTTATTTGAAACAGGCGTGTATTAGATAGGGGCATTTATTCGTAATTCCCTGTGTGTACGAATAATCAGTGTTACTGTGGCAGGTGGCATGGAACAAGAAAAAAAAAAATCAGCTCTCTGTAACATCGATTATTTATTAACATTTGACACAGGGGACAAGAAACATACTGAAAGGTGGCAAAATACTGCTTGTGTCAAGAAATGTGACAGCCACCGCAGCAATGGTTAAAACTATTTACCAGCACAACAGTGACAATGCCAACATAAACCACATAAACCAACCTGTTCTGAACAGACACAATACAAGCACAACAAAAAGTAACGTTTGCATTATGGATCTTGAAACAGCGAACTTAGCAAACTACACAGTCCAGCACTAGGCATGATGGCAAATGTGGGCCATCACAAAGGATAATTGAGGGTGAGGATCTTTTAACACCCATAGTCTTACAAAGAACCATTGAAGAACCCTTTTTCTTCAGAAGCAAATGGTTCTGGGTGTAACCTTAGCCCTTCAGGAAGAACCCTTTGGAATCCCTTACATCTAATAGTGTATATCCTTGTTCATGCTTATGTGCAAGTAAAACTATATGGATGTATTTTTTTCTGTGTAAGCATATGGTGTATACTTTGTGCTTAGACTGGCATTTCTAGGTTTGAGGCTGAAAAAAATTCTCCAACTTTCTAAAGAGGTTTTCATTATATATTCCTTCAGAAACATTCAGATTTTCTGGTTTCATTTCGTATTCTGGCCAGTATAAGCTATTGAATGTACATATTGTACTTATACACATGATGTTGCTTTAAAATAAGTTGAATTACTTTTGCCAAAAAATTGTGGAAAATGGCAAAAAAAAAACTGGAAAATGAACAAGCGTCAATATGAGAATTTTGGAAGTAGATGCAAATTACTGTTTAAGTATTAAATATGCTAATTGCACATCATTAGTGCATCATCAAATGTTTACTTTTGCCTTTCCAAAAATCTGAATCCCCAGAACTTCTTTTATTGGTATTTTTTTTGTTAAATCTGAGAGGAAACATTTGTCACATTATTCCCATCTTTCTTTCTGCCTTTGTTGTTCACAAGTTTCATCCATCCAATAAAGGGAAAACGTAGAGGAAACATCAACACGCCCCCCCGGATTAATAAAGATTCTGTAAGGGTTAGCAGCTCCTTAATACTCCTCAAAACGCACTTGGGATGCAGTTGCAGCACTGTAATTCCAAGGTCACAAGTTTGCTCTAATGAGGCGTGCTGCAAATGTGAGATCAAACACAAATCACGTGGAGAGGTCAGGAGGGAAGGGCGAGGCAGCCAAAGACGGAGCTCCAGAAACGAGGCCAGGCTCAGCTGTTCGCCTGGAGACTCGAGAAGGCCAGGGAGATGTTGATCTGTCTGCGCCGAGAAAAACCATGTGTCACCTCAAAAACACAGCCCTCCTCCCCCTTCATCCCACTGTGGCCACATGGGGACCGGGCAGACATGATGTTCTTCACTTCCTTCCTCTGTATTACGCAACGCGACCCACTTTGTTCTGATCGTCCAGATAAGATAAGGTCATTCTAGCATCAGGCTTATGTGCTGGACGGAGTTTTGTGAATTAACTTGAAATAGGAAAAGTAAAATATCCTGAAGATTTTTCAGCTGTTTAAGTGAAGAATAAACATATGTACCAATTCATTTTCAGAAATTCCGCTACTTTTGTTACCTCTACCTTTATCAGATATCTTGCCGACCTCTACTGGTGGTAATTTTAACAATATTTCAACTGACCACACTTTTTTAACTATGGGCTTCTACCAAACAGTCTAGGTGTCCATTAAAGGGGTAGTCTGTTGATTTGAGTATTGCACTTTCATAGAGTTGGGGGACATGCGAGAGACATATTGTACAAATAGACCAGATAGACCAGAATTGTACAAATCTGCGCAACAGAGTTGGAGATATCCTAATATGGCTCAAGCTCCAGAAACAGTGGATCCAATATTTGCCATTGTGCAACTCAATAGCATCGTTCGTCCTAAATGTCCACTTTAACCCATGGCTGTATTAAGGAGAACATATACCAATCTAAGATAACCCTGATGACATCACTATGACATCATGGGGTTTTGTTTTCAAACTGTGAAAATCTCCACAGAACCACAGAGGACGTACAACTGTTTTCACTGACTGCTTTCACTCTTTTTATGGACAAGAAATATGTAAAACGTTTTACATATAACATAAATGTGAAACTTTTTTCACTGTGAATAAACCAAATAAAAAAATGTACTAACAGGAGCGTAAAAACAAACAAAAACTCACATAATCTTCAATTCAATCTTTGTAGAACAAATCGGACATGCTCATCTGTGGTTTGGTGCACCAATGTTCTGGCAAATGGATCCACTTTTTTGTGGCTTTCTACAAACCCTTGCTGACAAGAATACTGAGTATTTCCTATAAACTTTTATCTGGACACACCCTTTGGACAGAAGTAGCACCGGCCCCCAGTGACCAGAGGGAAGTGTTCGATGTCCACAACCAATATTGTGCTTAGATTTTTGTTTAATCATTAATACCAGAATTATCAGCATAATCCTGGATTTACCTAATTAGCATTGCAGATTTGTGGCATGCACTGTAACTACTCTTCTACCGTTGTACGTTTTCTTTAAAACATTACATACATATTACGTGAATTTGGAGGGGAGGGTTTCACTTTCACGATGCTATTCAGTGAGGCCTCTGAAACAAAACTACACAAACAAAATATGCTTACCTCTGAAACCTCCATAAAATATGCCGCTACCATCCTGGAAGGAAGCTGCCTGAAAAGGTCGGATTCTGAAAACCTCAGCGCACCCTGCGGATTCTTTGGCCTAACATACTAGAAATGGCTCAATCGTGTTGAGTTAAGCACACAACCCAAAATGTGCTCTACTGAACAGTTGAGAAGACCAACAAAGGGTGAATGTTGGTTTACCAAAGGTGATTTCTTTTTTCCATGTTGTGGAGACCTGTTTTCAATGTGCACATCACCACATATAGTCTGCAGAAGAACATTAGATCATTTCCCACTGAACAAGGCCATGTTCAGAAAAACATGTCATCCACTAATCCACTAGGACACATCAGGTAGTTTTCAGAAAAAATATGTTGGCCTGTATTCATTTTTCCTACCACTGTAGGAAGATACAGATACATCAGCAGTCAGCAACAGATTGGTAGGACGGGCGAGTGTCCAAGTTAGGAGTTGAAGAGAACAGCTTGAAGGCTAATGAGCCAGTCAAGTGAATATCTTCTAGAAAAATATGTCAGAAGCTGCTCTCATCTCGGTGATGTGCTCAGCTGAACTATGGCTTAATTCCTCTTTAGACACACAGGCCCTTCTTGGAATCTTCAGATTAACGAAGCATAATAAACCTATCAACCTGTTGGACAACATGTGAAAAATACCACATCGCTACGTTCAGCATCTATCAAACTCAGGAACATCCCTGTGAAAACACACTGTCGAAGAAGGAGCCGTCGGGTGCGAGGGAATTTATACAAAAAGCAAAGTCGAATATGTAAAAAATCAGTCACTTGTCATTCACTGTTAGGGAAACAGATTGGAAGGCTTATGGCTCCACTGCTTGTTGACCATTTTAATCAATTCAGTTTTACACCACATGTAGATTTTCAAATAAAAACAATAAAATACATTTTCAAAGGGTTGTTTGCTCATTTATCACTGAATTGGAGTTTCGCTTTGCACCTCACACTGATTAAAATGAAAGGAAAGGGATCCTGTGGGCCGTGTCTCACATCTGTGCACTCAGCAGAGGTTGTAACCTGCTCTGGAGACGACAACAGGAAGTCTGCTGTTGGCTGGCAGGCAGACTAGACTTAAAGTGTATTTATGTGCATCCATGTCTACGTGTGCACATTCAGATGCATGGAAATGCTTGAATATTTAGAATTGTTATTTTTCTCACAAATAAATGTATCAGTACTGATGCAGTATGATGTATTTTCAAATTGTAGATGAAAAAGTGATATGAACACCTTTCAGCCAATGTTTCACACCTTGTCTTAAAGGGTACGGCGAGTTCACTTTTCTTTGTCCTCACTCTAACCCACTGAAGCAATTTTTGGTCGTTGTGATTGTTCAATCTGTACTAACTCTATCTCCTGGAAATTACGTTCATATAGTAATAATTTGTTTTCATAATTGTGTTGTGATTGGAAACGCAATTGACGTAACTTCCTGGATTACGTTCATGGGCTTTTCGAGATTCAATTAAATTCAATTTTGCTTGTACAGCGCCAATTCATAGCAGTTCATTATAGAAGTTATCTCATTGCACATGCTGAAATTGCTGAAATCTGAAATGCCTGATAACTTGTGAAAGCTTAAATTGTATTACAATAGATAAATTAATCTGGGGTGCAATGAATAAGGTGGTGCATGCATCCTCCACCTATGTCATAGTCTCATAACATAAAATCAACATTATCCCAAAACTAAGCTTTCCTGGTTCTTTACCATGACCTTAGACCTGCCATTACCATTTTAGTCTTCAACTGTGTGCTAAAGTTTTCTTAAGTTTCACTACTGCTCTGACATAATCCATAAAACAACAGTAACGGAGTTATTCCCCTGCCTGAGGCTGCTGTTGCAAAGGTGACATCCCCTGAAGTGAATAGGTGACCCTGTCTATGCCTGTTCAAAACACAGCAATCATAAATAATTTGTCCAGATGTTTATGTCGTTGGTCTCATTTGTGTCATGGTCGTTTTCCAACGTGTTTGTACTTACATAGAGCACATCAGGCGCACCGTCTGAGGTATCTGTTGAACGCAGTGTGGTGATCGCTGTTGGCTGCGGTCCCCGTGCTGTTGTCTACTCTTATCATGTATCATTATTACTCTGACGTCAAGTTGATTTGATAACTGTTTGTATTGTTATACAGCCCGTAAGTGAAACCCGTACACCCAGATTAAAAATGTGATACAACATCTTTTCAACACACGGATATACCTCATTTTGCAAATGGGGACAGAAGTTGGATGCACAGGTGTAGAAACTAAAATCAGTAGGGATTGGTAGACTATATTATGTAAATTTGCTTAATATGTCACAACTTTGTGGGTTTTTAAATAGGTTGGACAGTGAGTAGACAGCGATTAGACAGTGAGAGGGAGATATAGGGATAGCGAGTGACTGAGATAGCGAGTGACTGAGCAGTGGTTGTGACAGAGTGGTTGTCCTTTTGAGTGACTGTGAGGTGTGTTTCTGAGAGAGGCTGGTATTGTAGGTATGTCGTGTCTGCTTGTCTCTGGCAGTGTGGTTTGTGTGCATTTGTCATTTTACTTGTGTATTTTGTTGTATTTGTTTGTGTGTGAAGAGGTGAGCGTAAGTAGGTAGGAAGGAGTAGGAGTAGGTGAAACTCAAAAGTTCTTTTATTTCAGTAATTTAACCTCAAAAGGTGAAACTAATATATTATATAGACTCAATACATGCAACTTCAGATATTTCAAACCTTTATTTGTTATAATTTTGATGATTATGGCTTACAATTTATGAAAATCCCAAATTCAAAATCTCAGAAAATAAGAATATTGTGAAAAGGTTCAGTATTGGAGGATCAAAGTGTCACACTCTAATCAGCTAATTAATCCAAAACGGGTTCAGTAGAATTCACAATCATGGGGAAGACTGCTGACCTGACAGTTCAGCAGAAAACCATCATTCACACCCTCCACAAGGAGGAAATACAACAATCCAGCCTAGAAGTAAGAATTGCATGGACTAGTTTTTCCGCATCATTTATGGAGTGTTTCCTAATAAGCCGTGCAGTTGCTTTAATACCAATTAAAGTTCCTGTTTGTGATGGTCATGACGGTCAGTGGTGTCGAATGCAGCACTAAGATCTAACAAGACAAGTACAGGGACAAATCCATTGTCGGATGCAATTAAAGGGAGATCAGGAAGCTCTACATCGGTGCAGCGCTGGAGTCATAGGGAGGTGGTCGGTTGGTGTACGAAGACTTTGAGCCAAGCATATGGTTTTGGTTAAGGTTAGGGAAAGCACATTTGTTCATAAAAATGAAAAAATCACGTTATATGGAAAGCTGTAGGAGGCCTCGTGCAGCTTGCCCCTGTTTTGTGTTAGTCCTTATTTCCCCTGAATCTCTACAGTAGAGGTGGTGAGCGCAACGTTAGCATGACCCATAGCCACATTTCTGGAGAATGTTCCTTTAAATAAGTGCTGTGAGTGCCTTAATATGAACATAAAAAAATTCAATCGTGTTCTAGTTTAATAACCGATACTGTAGGAAAACAAATGAAATGCGTTGTCAGTGAAAATTTTGGTCAGTGTGCTTTGTTTACACAGAAGATGGACTGTGGATTTATCACTTCTATTGGATTTGCTTTAGGAAGGCATCTCCGACCAGGCAGTTTCCACCAGCATACCAAAGCAATGTAGTATTATTGGATGCATTTTAAAACATATTTATTATTAATTAGCCATGATTGAAATTGCATCATTACTTCCTTTTTTATTATCGGTCTGTCGAATAAGGGATTCAGTTCTTTGCCGAGTCAGTGAGATTTCCGAGGAGCTGGAGCACAGTGAAGGCAAACTCCTTAGACTGCTGTGTGTCTGATGGATATAGGCAGTGTTCCCCAAGCAGAGTCAGGCACACCAGCCTCATGTGAATTCATGAGGGCAGAGGAGTGGCAGTGACTCTCCCCTCATGGTGACAGCGCTCATGGAGTGAATCACTAAATGGGCTGTGAGCTCCCCGGGGAGAGTGCTCACAGTGGAGCCGCTGAAACATATCCATGACTCCCAACAGAGGGTCACCTGGACTAGGAAATTCAATCTAAATCCTGACATTGTTTTATAGTAAAGCAGGGATAACAGGCAGTATAACTGCATCTCAGCATCAACCCAGATAGCTACACTTGTTAAGAAAAACCTCAAGGGAGCCGCAGGAGACGGAAAAACAGCAGGGATTAATAGGGGTTCTGCATCGGATACTTTTATGACTGTCTGAGTTTTCTGCTGTGGACCGTCACCTGCTCGCCTCCACTGCTTCCACATGCAAATGTCACCTGGCAAACAGAGCACCATGTAATAAGTCAAAGTTACAACCTCTTTGTGTTTAGGGGAGACAAACAGTAGCGTTTTTCTCTTTTCTTTCTTTCCCATGAAATGAAACCTGGTCCTGAGGACAATCCTAACACTGAAGCTGAGGTTAAAGACCTCATAAGGCTCAAAAAAAGATGTCCCCCCTAATTAATAGTTCTATAAGTCATTAAATGATGAAGTGATGAATGAGATCACAGGAATATAGGATAGTGGATTTATTGTATTTAATGCACATCCTGGGCTACTGAGGTGCACTGGTCCAGTACTTTGCAGGGCACTTAAAGCTACATTCATTGATTTTTTGGGGGGAGCAGCAGAACGAGCCGAAAACACAATATCTCACATATTATCACCTTCTAAAGGTAATATGTGTTTGCACACAGTTCCCTGTTTACACATCCAGAAGACACAGAGCAACATTAGCATTTGTTTGGAGTCGCATTTCAGGCCACGTGATGGATGCACGTCTGATATTCACGTTCCTTTTAGCTCTGTTTTGGTCTGCACCAACTCCTGAGGAAAAAATATGTGACGCTGTACCTGCTAAATGCTCCACTATGTCCACCAGCTAGTCGCTAACTTTGTCTGTCTGCCATCTGGGTAGGTATCATGCACTGGGTTTATCAGAGCTTTTTCACAGGAAACTGCTGATAGCTGTGGCTGAAAATGAGGATGGGAGCTAAAAGAGGCTAAGACGGCTGTAGTACTAAGAACTGCAGGGTGATAATTGTATATGTGGGGTCATCACTATGTGCAAAACCTTTCACATTACACATAATAATTATAGCCATTGTTAACGTAAAAATATTAATTAGATTAGCTGTAAACAAACACAAATTGCCAACTCTAAAACATGGAAATGATTCAATAAATAAAGTCATGACAAAACTTAAGCTAACTTGGAGATGACAACGAAAATCAGTTCGGTTAAACGACAGGTGAGGATTTGTTTCCTAGTCTACCTCAATATGCCATACGTACATGAGTCATGTTGTCTCTTTGGGCCCTTATAAAGGGCAATCGTTAAAACATTTTTAAAAATGAGGTTTTGATAGAGTCAGTGTTTGAACTCAATGAAAGTCTGTGTGTCTCAATGTGCTGCCTACATGGTGTGGTTAAAGTATGGCCGACTGTAGAGTCAAGGTGTACATTTGCTGGAAATATGGTGTATTTGTTATCTTTATTATTGCTGTCCACAGCCGCAGACACACTGCATACCATCCATGTATTTGTCAGGTAATATCGTGGACATGGACACTATATCATACATCTTCCTGCTGTTCCTGCACTGTAGGTCCCCTTGTCCTTGCTCTATGTACTAGTGCAGACGGTGTTTTCTTCCCAGCGTTGCCACCAGTGCATCTCCTATATTACTATACTATACTACCTAATGATGTACGTGGAGAATATTTATTGGAGAACTTATTCTGACACTGAGCGATCATGTACGCAGCATGGACATCACACTGTCTCAGTCATCGAGCATTACTCTGTTTATTGCTCTGATTTAAAAAACTTGAACTGTGGATGAGCAAAGATTTTGGCATAATGAGTTATGTTTTGTACTCAGTACTTGTTCTTGTGCCTCGCTGTATATGATTGCCCTGTGCCTGCACCGCTTGACTCACAGGCTTATTGTAAATTCCACTTTATTACACTGATAATCTGAAACAAAATGAGTTTCTGATATTTTTCCTTACTGCTTTTTTTCAGAATTTCCATGAAGCGCTGTGTTTATCTTTGGTTAGAAGGGGCATATCGTGATATTGCTTATAGACAGCTTAAATGTTTCTTGTCACATATTAGGCTACCTCAATTTAGTTACTTTAAAAAAGTGAACAAGTACTGTGTATTGTAAGATGTAAATATGTTTTGATACATGTAGTGTTACCTGGTCACGTATTTTTAATGGAGAATAACTTATCTTTATACACCCTCAAAGCTATACTATCATTTTTTTATTGAGGAAAATGCATATGGCCATGTATTGATTTATCAGTAAAATATTGCTCTGGTTCAAAAAGACACTACATCCTACCATTTATAATATGCTATTATATGCTTCTTTCCTTTGCGGCCCGTCTGTGTTAAAGGAATTGGTACTGGTGGTGCTGATCTCTCATCTAAGTCTCGACCAGAAAGCCAAGACAGTGATCAAATGTTCAGACAAATGCTCATAAGTAGGAGAAATCACAACATCGTATTTAGGCAAAGGGAACAAAAATAGAATCACGAAACAATCTAAATAGTGCTATTGTGGAGCTACAGTATTTCATTAACTGGCTTTATTGACTCTAAGCTGTTTCGGTTATCTGTCACAGCTGAGAGTTGAGAGTGATCCTTTTCCTTTTGAATCTGTAAGGGACAAACACATTTTCTGCTGAGGCTCAGTGTTCATTAAGAAATTGACCTTCCGGGGTAAGAAGAAGACCCTGGGAGCAAAATGAATATTATGGATCAGTTGTCATCGGTGTCACAAACCCTCCTCATTACAGTGATTACTCAACAAAGCCACAGTAGCACAGAAGAAACAAGGAGAATTCACAGTGAGGTCTGTGGATTTTCCTGCCGAGTGACCACATATTTTTGGAAAGAGATCTTGCTGTTCCATGCTGTGAGTAGGCCTATCACAAACAAAATGCTATTTCAGAGACAGATATCTTAAGGTATATATGGTATGGGGGGGGGTCACACATATTTGTTATATGGTCCAGTAAAAACTACAAGTTGAGGTAGGGGTTCCAAATGCACCCATATATGACCACGTGGACACTACTTGCGGACCCTCACGGACACGTACAGATGACAAAATTGACATCATCCAGGCCTTCGCTGCCACATGAATGTAAAAAACGATAAATTGCACTTTTTCTGGACAATTAAACTCAAAACGAGTGAAAATTCCTTCTCGACCTAAAAAGTTATAGCTTGAAAAAATAATCTTTATTAAATATCCACTTACTAAGCTCTTAGAAATAAGGGTTTCTTTTTTGAAGAAAGGGTTCTTCAATGCTCCACTCCCTCACAACTGAGTTACCTCCATTCGCTGATGAAGACCATGAGCTCTATAGGGAAGCTAGTGAGCGGACTGAGTTTAACCTGCAATTACTGATTTATTTATTTTTTTTACAAGCTGTGAATACAAAAGTGACAGATATAAGGCTAACGTGTTAGCAAACAGTTGCCTATTTACACATCCAGCAGATACATAGCGACATTAGCATTTATTTGGAGTCGTGTTCCTGGCTACCTGATGAATGTAAGTCGAATATTCACTCTGTTTTGGTCTCCATCAATTCCTGAGGAAAATATCTGGCTCTTTGCTGCTAAATTCTCCACTATGTTCACTCGCTGGTCGCTAACTTTGGTTGTCTTTTTTGGGGCGTAAAACCAAAAAAGTGAGCTGAGGGGAACCGCAGAATTGGGTGATAAAGGTCTGGGGGTTCGTCACTACTATGAGCAACACCTTTAACATACAAGTATGCGATCCATTGTTAACATAAAAACACTGATTATAGAAACTTTATGATTATTTTTTCAAAAAGGTTTTGCTTTTTGTTTTTTGTTTTTTATGATTTTGATAAGCTCACCCTTTAAAGAGAGTTAACTCTGAATATCCCAGAATATGATCTGCTCAAACTGCAGAGAAGAAGACTGAGGTATGGACTCCCTCGCAAATTGCCACCTTGCCACTGAGTGCATCAAAGTCGAGCAATACTTCAATATCAGTTGTAATAGTAGTTCACTTGTCTCCAATGTCCTTGAATTTATATGTTGACTGGCACAAACCATTTGGTGAATCTGTTTTGTGCTTTTGAGGTTCATCACGTTAAAATAATCAGGGCTTTGAAAGGCGATGATATTGTCCGGATTTGTGAAGGAAACTCATCAACGTTCTTTGCTGTCACCTAGAAATATAATATAAATAATATAATTATTTTCATTATTATATTAGCCACTGTGTATTCTGAATGCATCATGTGAGCAGCAGCACTTCCAATGGGAGCGCCAAGCAGGACCTTATTAAAATATTGCATCTGAAGGGATTATTTCAGAGACTGTAACTCAGGTCTGGATGGTTTTCATGCAGGCATAGACTGACAATGCAAGTCATTCACAGCAAAGCTCAATGAAAAATAATGGTTTCACTGCTGCACCAGAGGCTGAAAAGAAGCCAGGTCACTGTGTGGTTACAATCTAATGCTGATTTACCCCAAAAATCAGGTCTGAATCTATGATCTGAGGCCATAAATGGGTCTGAATTACCGTGTGGTTGGATGTAAACCTGTGTGATATGACAGATGCGGTCGTGGTCTAATTACGTTCCCCGTTTATACACAATCAAGCCAATCTCTTGCTTTTCTGTTGGATTTTACAATGAGATATCTGCCTGAGCTCAACGGTAATGAGAGGATGACAAAGGACCCCCCTTGTGACAGGTCGCCATCATCTATCAGCCTTTATCCTGGGCCACACAGACCTCTTTCAGGCCTGCTTCTATAATCAACCGTGACACTAGTGTGTGAAAGCTCATCACATTACCAAGGAAAACAATTAGCTCTAATGGGGCTCTTACATGATACTAATTTGCGTGTTTTATGCACAGCTGCCCAATGCATGTTTACACAGCACCATGACCTTTAACCATACAGATATTGGACATGGATGGAGACTGAAAAGTTTGGGCAGTTTTTTTTGGTTTTTTTTATCCCTGCCAGCTAATATGTCTTCATTTGAAGGCTGACATGGGTACGCTACCTAGGCAGCAGTTTTATACAGTACTGTAAGGTGCAGTGACACGCTGTGATGCATGTAATCAATTCCACTGGTGATGGTAGGCAACCTGCAGCCATGGCCCTCCTCCTCTGTTCCCCCTCCTGCTTGGAGAAAGCAGCATCTCCCTCTCCCTTGGACTATCCCCACCGGTTCATCTCTATTAGGGAGCAAATGAGCTGTCGAGCTGCTCGCAGAAGTGCTCGGACAAACGAAAAATGGGACTCTGGAGAAGCTCCTGTCACCCCAGTATGGACATCTACCTTCCACTTTGCACACCAAGGCTACTGATCGATCAAAAGCTTAGACACTAATTGCTTCTTTAAAAGAAAAAACAAGCCTTTATATGGCCACTTAAAAATATTGGTTCAAAATTTTGCTGTGCAAACTTGCTCATTAGGGACGACTTTGGTAACAGCAGTGGGTATTGCTCATGAAATATCCCTGTTGTCTGGGTAATTGTGAGTTCTGACCCAGAAACAATGGCACGGAGATGCTGGCACTGCTGCTGCACATTTGTCTAAGTCCGAATACACTCCTTATCCTTCATCTGCCTTTAATTCTCTCACTTCTCATTTGCTCCGTCATCAATACTGGCAACAGCAAAAGCGGGCCGGCCAGCTGCCAAGGAGAGCAGACATTAACACAGCGTCCCTGACGAATGTCCTCAAGAACAAAAAAAATGTTAAATGTTTTCAGGTAAGTGGAGAAAAATCAAACAGAGGTGGCCGCTGAGGCCTTCAGGCTGCGTCAGAGGCAGGAGAACCCTAGCAGTGCTGACCTTTGGGTGTCGGAGCGATCAATCAGCCTGACCCTGTGGGCGCTCCAGCTCTCCCAAACAGCACAGTCTGTAGCCTTGATATCTGCCTAACAGGAGGCATTACATTAATCTCACTGCTGACAGAGCAACAGACTCTGCGTGGAACTTCCTGGGTGCTCCAGCTCCACCTTCCAACCGCTTTAACTCAAATCACTTCTCTGCTCATCATCTTGATAACCGCGGAACAAGCCCATATCATTTCCACGCTCACTGCAGAAAGCGTTGAACTAGTTCTTGTTAATGTTAATACTCGTCTTTTAGATGGACCAGCCAACTTCTTTCATACCAAACGTGAAAGTGAAAACACTTGCAAACAGACAAAAACACGGGCAAATTTTAAAAAAAAACACCTTCTTTAATTTGGCAACACATGCGCAACATGTAGAAAACACACTGCAAATACACACAACACAACCAAATACACAAAACGGCAACGCAGGCGTTTCCAGAGGACACCAAAAAGTGCTGGACAGGGCTTGGACACGCAAGTTTGTTGCCACGGTTTGTGACTTCTTGCAGTTCTTGCAGTGGGGTCCGTGTGTCATCCATGTTTATGTTGTGGGTTTCTGACATGCATGTGCTGAAAGGGACCACGGTCTGTCTGCACCTCCTGAGATCTTGCAGTGGGAAAAAGTGTAGTTCTATTAGTCATTTTATTGACTTGTGAGGCGATTTAGTGTTCATGACACTAGATATTATTGACCTTTACTAGCCTACCACCAGTGTCCCAATAGGTGTCCCAATTAGAACTGGTTCACCAAAATTTGACAGGCTATGTTTGGAAAGACATCCCCAAATGATCTTACAGGTATTAAATCACTAAAGAAGCTGCTTTGACGAACCGTGGTCACAAGCCGCTGTACGAGCTGAGCATGTCAAATGAAGGAGTTTTGTTGTCTCCTCACTGTGCATCACAGGATAGCTGCCCGAGCTCCCATGCTTAAAAACTCTATATGTGAAAACTAAAAATGTCAACAGGGGATTTAATGCCGGAAACCTTGCAGACTGTAGGAAACACTACTTATGTGCACTTGGTCAATCCAACATTAACAGGCTACAGTCCATCTGCCATCACCGATGAGCCTGGTTATTATTATTTATTTCAAATTCCTTCAAATTTACCTTGATTTTCAGTTTCAAACATGATTTAAAAAAACCTGTGCACGCTGCAGATCAGCCTGCACAAAGTGGAGAAACATTACAAGCAAAACAACAGAAAAGAAGAACAGATGATACGGGCCCGACTTCATGAGCCACAAACCCTTTTAGTGTCCTCTGGAACCACTCCTGTCCTCGTTTTGTGATTGCAGCACATTTGTGTCATCGCGGCGTGTTTTCGAAATGCTGCGCATGTGCTGTCAAATGAATGGAGATGTTTTTATAATTTGCCTGTGCTTCATCTATTTGCATGCGTTTTCCTAAGTGGCAGTGCGTTCGCCCTTGTCGGCCACCAGTCGTTCAGAACAATAAAAATCATCGCAAGAAATTTTGTTTTCTTCCCAAATGGGTTTGTTGCAACACTGCGAATCACCAAAAGGACACAGACATCATTTGTTGGAAATCACTGACAAATGAACTTTCAGAATACTCCAAACCATGTTTTTTTTCCAAAGCATTAACATTTTAGGAAAAGGTTAATGTTTCATGATTGACAGATATTTCATTTCAATGCTCAAACCCTCCCCCCAAAAAAAACAAAACAAAAACAGCCTGAATCCAGAAACCTCGAGGGAACCTGCGTTCATGTCATCATTTGACTGTTCAGACTAAACCACTGCCGCCTCAAAGCTGTATAAACATTTAAATGAGGGATGAATCCAAGTTGCTGGTGTTCATCCAAACAGGATGTTTCCAACATCTTCAATGTCAAGGCTTCCTTCCACCTGTCCTGGTTCATACCTGTGATCTATATGATCCCGGCGATTAGTTCAAACTATTCAATTCAGCTCTGCTTAAATATACAGGTGTATTTAGGTTTTGTAGGTGGAACGCCGTCCCGCCCGGACATTTTGACAGCAGCTAGCCGGCCCGTGTGCCTGCCTCCACAGTGTGCGGATCGTGTGTGTAGATTGGGATTCACAGACGATCTGGCAACTTGGGTGACGTCAGACAAACATACAAAACTTGGATCTGTGTATGACGATTATTCCTGATAAAGTTTGAGGGCCATGCAGACCGCGCGAGTTTCCCGGGAGAAACAAGTCATCACTGGCTCTTGGCTGCCAAATTCTCCACTGTGTTCACTAGCTAGTCGCTAACTAATCACAAACATGACTCCAAATGAATGCTAATGTGGCTCAGTGTGTGTTGGGTGTGTAAATAGGCGCTTGTTTGCAAGGACATAGCCATAGCAACTTTACAAGGAGATAATATGTCAATATTGTGTTTTCAACTGTTGCCCAAAAAAATCTATTAATGCAGCTTAAAGTCTAATAGTCCGATGACAGTATAAACAGTATAAATAACTGTACTGCTGCTCATTGGACTCATCGTCTGTGGAGATTAGTCGTCTATCACTTTAATCTGGCCTCGGGTCTGTCCACGGTTGGTCTCACCACTTTGGCAAAACTGTCATCACAAAGGTGGTTAAGAACCTCCTCTTCGCCTTCAAGGACTCCCCCAATTCAGGTGCTAATCGATCTCACTGCCACTCTCAGTACAGCTGATCACATTGTACTCCTGAACCATTTAGGAAAACAGTGCTCAATGTCTTGGCTCATTTCCCACCTATCTGATAAAATGCACTGTGTGGCTCACAGTATGTTTATCTGAACACACCAAAGTTAATTTGAGGTTTTGTGCCTGCCCCGTTATAATTTTTTCGTCTTCATGTTATGTTTTGGCAAAATCCCACATAGCGACCGCATTAATTTTCACTGCAAAACACAAGTATTTCAGAGACCACACACAGCTGAACAAAACAAAACAAAACTGGAATTTGTCTATGTTCTGCAATGAACAGCAACATGTAGTTCAGGAGCAGTTCAATCCGTTCTCCTCGCCTACAATCGACAGCGAGGATGTACTTTAAGTAAGTGCTGGTGGGACCATGGTGTGTGTCTCCTAGCAGTTCTACCTCCATACTCACTCTCTGTTTGCCATCAGATCACATGCAGTCTGTGACTGCTCCCTGTGTGAGTGTGCACATGGCCGAGAGTGTGTGAGAGTCACAGGTTGCACAGTTGTGTGAGAGAAAGCCACACCAAAGCAAGTGAATGTGGGATCTTTGTTGCAGTGGCTCCCCCTGCAGATGGAGACAGATTCTGGCACTTCCACCACATTACGTCTCCCATATGCTTTAACTCATTGTCGCTGTCCATGTTACTCTGCTTTATACTGTTCTGGCTGAGGATGCTCAGCCAGAACCATCCTGGTAATGGATCTCTCTAAAAGTGGATTGGGTGACATACGCCAAAGGCCCCCGGGCTAGAATCGAACCCAGACCTTGCGGTAAGGACTCAGCCTCAGTACATGGTGTGTGAGCCCTACCAGGTGACCAACCGGGGGCGCCCCCAAAGTTACGGTGACAAATGGACTTAACTCGGTAGAGTAGGCTACTTTTAGTAGAACATCAATTGTGTCCTTAAAGTTTCAGCCAATCTTTCATGGCCCGCTTCACAAAATGTTCCTGGAAATGCATCTTGAATTTTCAACATATCTTTGACTTTGCATAGAGGTCAAACAAACTTTAGGAGATTCGCCATAGGCTGTTGGTCAGTGCAGCACATATGTGCACACAAACCGCCGAACAGATGATGCCCTAAATGTGTAACAAGGATTACTACGAATTCAAACCTCTACAGCTCTGCTTTCAAACAGTGTTTGGAGGCAGAGCTCCTCTGAGAGAGAGAATTATTGGTTGAATTAAAATGCTAAAGAACATCCTCCTTTTTAATTTCCTTGCAATTCTAAGCAAGCAGCCGTCAATCGACTCTAGATCTCACTGGACACAAATGAACTGACATTGAATGCTTTTGAAGTCATAGCATGTTGTTAACATATAAAATGGAAAGTCAGTTGCAACTATGATCACATGGTTTGCTGTATCCTTGAGTCCCCCACCTGATTAGATCTTTGCATGGATGACTTGGGGCAGCTGGGATGCACCATGCTGTTACTGTATATGTGTTATCCCAGTACCTCAATGTGGCTGTTTTCTCCCTTCATCTCACAGCGGAACTGAACCAATCGCAGATGTGTAAGGTCAGCCACAACATCTGCATTGGTCATGTGAAATGCAGCCTGCAAATGCAATCCAGCGTTATTAAGACATCATGACTCGGATGCACAGATCAGCTGCGAGCAGCATGCAGAACATTCAGAAATGTGATGGAAAGGGAAAATACATATTTCACTTTTGTACTGTGACCACATCATGCTGCCCATTCCAGGGTTCATGAAGTGATTTGCCTCCTTGTTGTTCGTGTTGCAAACGCAAAGCAATAAACAGACCACGTAGCGTTTGTTAGTTCAGCATTAAGGGGATGATGTTCCAAAATCCTCAAGTATCCGTGAAGGTATGATTCTCTGCTGTCCAGCCCCGTCCCGGGCTGAACAAATAGGCTGCCTCCTAAGAGTTCGGCCAAAAACAATGTTTTTCCAAGCCACAGCTGAGACGCACCACCCAGCACTTTCATTTCCCCCAAGTTATTGCTCCCTGATCCGCGCTGTAATGTAGCTTTCACTCTTTGATTTCTAAATGGCCACAAAACACGGAAACAAACACGCTGAACAAGAACCTTTTGTCTTGACCGAAATGACAACACAGGGAGAATATCGGGTGTTGTAAGATGAGTGTCACTCCAACTGGAAGGTTTGTTCTAGCTTTACCAGGCTAACGTCTTAGGTACAGGTATGATACAGTTGTTTGCTTTACTAAAGTGAAAAAAAACCCCGGATCAAACTGGAAAGAGACGGGGCCAGGCCATGAACCTGCCTGCTGGTTCAGGGTCTTGGATGAACATGGCATCTAGCAGGCCTAAAAGTAAGTAACATAAATAACACTTCATTTTGAATGCTCAACTAGACGTCAGAAATGAGATGTTGAACAAAGTGAGCTTATAAACTTGGAGTCATGACTATCATGTCATGTCTCATAGAGATCAAGAATCCAATACTTGCTGGTGACATTATCATTTTGCTATAATATTTTTTAACACGTGACCTCAAAAGGTTCATGGCCAGTATATCAATTCAGCGGTCATACATGTGTGTCATTTTAGTCTTATAGCCACCGTGTGTATAACTTTCAGCATCATTCTTTCCCTGTGAAAATGGGTGCAGTCTGTGTGTTTCTTTCAGCCGATGCGTCCTCTTTTTTTATACAACCACTGGGGGGCGCCAAAGCCATATTTTCAAATCCTACACATGGTGCTTTTTATTTAAAAAAAAAAGAATTATAATTCTAAATCCACACCCAATTTATTTGTTACAGAGACATCCTTTACTGTACTGTATTGTATTTCTGATGTAAACTGAAGCAACAAACTGAATGTCTATGGACCGTTTTTCAAGTGATTGCATCTCTGCAAACTCTGAAGACCTCATTATTGCCACTTTATCATAGTGTAACTAGCACATGTATGCATGTAACGGCAATCAAGTGTTGGTTTCCAAGCATCTAAAATCAAGTTGCACACCAGTGGTTCCTGTCTAAATGGCCTGCCTTTAATTTCATTTACAGCCTAAGTTCACCACTGAGGGCAGAGGCCTCAGGGTGCCATCGACTCATGGTCCCGGACACACAACGCAGCTTCTTGTCCCTCTTCATGATGCAGGTGGCCATCTAGCGGTTTTACTGGGTTCACACCCTTCCTTCACACCGCAGACATTTTGAATACAATTAGCAAATGCTATTCCCGTGAATTTAGACGATGTGGTTAACTGTTTGGATAATGACCAACTCACGAAAAGATAGCTAAAAATGGTTTCTGGACGCAAACACATCGGTCAAGCGAGGAAGCCGCCTTTGTGTTTTGAGTTTACTGTCAGTATGGGCAGAGGAGTCTTGTGTGTTTTGTGTGTGTGTGAAAAGAAACGGTGCCAGTTTCTACAGTATGTGTCTCTGGTGCAGGGGACGGGTGGCTCGGGTCCTGCTCGTTGGCCCCCACCTGGAGCTGCTCGGTTGTCCTTCTAGACCCATTATTATCCTCCCTTATGTTTTGCATCCCACACTTTTCATCATAATTATATATATATATATATATATATATATATATATATACAACAATTTTGCCATTGCCATCATAATCGTATGTGTTGTGATTTTTATGCCATGAATCTATTCTGTACCTACAACATCTATTGCCTGTCTGTCCGTCCTGGGAGAGGGATCCCTCCTCTGTTGCTCTTCCCGAGCTTTCTAACATTTTTTCCCCTGTTAAAAGGGTTTTTTGGGTAGTTTTTCCTCATTCGAATGGAGGGTCTGAGGACAGAGGGTGTCTCATGTTGTACAGATTGTAAAGCCCTATGGGGCAAATAGTGATTTGTGATATTGGGCTATATAAATCAAATTGAATTGAATTTAGACAAAAAGTTTAACTTGAACAGAAGCTCATGCTCCGGTTCGTGCTATTTCAATCAAATTCAACTGAGTTCATTTCGTTTTTTCTCCCAGCGTCGTTACCTGCTGCTAACATTTCAGTCCATGCGCGTGTTCAGGGCTGCGTGGCGTGTGTTTGGCCTCCAGAGGGGTTGTGACAGAGGAGGTTTGGGACCCACTGAACTAATGTTACCGACTGAGATTATGGTCACTTAATCCACCGTGGGGCCTTGATGATTTGATTTGTCCATTTTTCTGAGGTCTTGGACCAGGCTTCCACATCTGGAGGATCAAACATTTATTTTACACTTAAAAGTCACTGACTGAGAATTTGATTCTTAGACCACCGTGAATATCCACATGTGCAACTTTAAACGCCACAGTCCTTTTTGGGTCTCTCGGCTGTTTGAAAATGATGGCCCGGACTTTCTGGACATAAGGGTGACATCAAACCAGCTCAGTTTTTTTCTTTTTTTTGTATTTACCGTGCCAGATAATTAAACTAATGTGAGCCACCGTTCAGTTGAAAATAATAGTGAACGTCACATTTGTTTAGTGAACGTCACATTTGTTTTGAGAGAGCTGGGTGAAGGCACTCCCCAGTGGCGAGCGCACAGGTGTAACCAGTCATCATGCAGTGTGTTACAGTGGTGCTGGACGAAACATGGGGAGAACAGTACCCTGATTCACCAAATAGGTTGAAATAAATACATTTACACGCGATTAAATAACGCTATTTTAAAAAAAAAAAAAAAAAAAAAACGTGACATTGAAGCGATTGAGCTGTTTGAATTTCATGTTCTTGGATTTAGGAGGCAAGTCAAAGCAAAAGGAATGGGAAGTAACTGTGTCCTAGTAATTACACTGGTAAATGACTGAATGCCACGCGATGACGTAATCACTACGTCGTAAAGAGGCCGACAGTTCGGGCCTCTGTTACGTCGACACGGTGCTTCAGGTGAAGTGGGGAACATAAAGAAAGAAATGTGAGTGGAAAGGCCACACACACCTTTTCAAACTGCACCGTTGCACTCAGCAATGAAAATGAGGCTGACCTGGATTTTCTGTTTCTTTATTTCTAGGGAGCTTCTTTTTTTTTTTTTTTAAACCTAATTGTAAAATTTAAAAAAAAAAAAATGCCAGTCTTGTTTCTGTTTATTTGCTGTTTTTTACTCCGCTCACAGGTTTTTCAGCTGCATGCACGCGTTGCTCTGGTTTCTCTTTGTGCCGACTTTCATTTCCCCCAACCCTCTTCACTCTAGGTGAGGAGCCAGCCTGCAGGTGCGACAGTTTTGATATAGGAAAACAGAAGGACTGACCCCTCGCCCTGTTCCTGACCTCGCTTCGCGTTCACTTGCACGCGTCGTTCCGTTGCTGCTGTTTGTTCCATGAGTAC
The DNA here is from genome assembly GCA_011952105.1 of Coreoperca whiteheadi. Classification (NCBI taxonomy): domain Eukaryota; kingdom Metazoa; phylum Chordata; class Actinopteri; order Centrarchiformes; family Sinipercidae; genus Coreoperca; species Coreoperca whiteheadi. The sequence continues at coordinate 22,439,106 of CM022471.1, forward strand.
ACGCTTGATTTGGGGTAGACGTCATCGTACCACTAGCGTTTTCCGGAACAGTGGCTTTCCGTGGGGATCATTTTCATGCGGCGTCTGTGTCCAATCGAAAGAGGGAGTGTTGACTCATCAGCACGGCAGCGCAGGAGGTTTGAAGACGGGCAGGTTTGTTCAGCCGGGGAAGGCTGACTGAGCCCCTCTCAGCGCCCCTTCGTGCCACTAGAGGGCGGTCTCGGCCACGTGATGCAGGCTGTCCCTGTGCTTTCCTGTGCACGGACTAATGTAACGCGCGATCACTTGTTTGGAAAGGGGGTCCCCCCCCCCCCCCTTTTTTTTATTTTTTTATTTTTTTATTTCTCCATTTGACTTCCCACTGGGTGTTTAATTAAAGCGAGGCTGTGGGTGTACTGAGGACAGCAAATAAAGCTTTTACATTCTCGTCGAGCAACTTGGGAATTTCTACGATCGCTTGGAAAATAATAGCAGGCCTAACGCGTTCAATGAGGGCCTAGTGCTTTCTGTCATTTTACTTTATTTTGCATTTTCCGCAAGTGGGCTTGTATTCACGTCGTATATGAGTGTGGGGCGACCTGTGGGAAGCCCTGACTGGGAGGCACTGAGCAGCAGCTGAGCGCCTCGGTGCCTCTGGGCACATCCACTGACTGCAACAAGCGCCTTTTTGTCCAAACACCTGCTTATCTCCCCTATCACTGGGCCGTCAGTCCCCATTTGTGTCGAGGTTGCACTCGGATAAGATTATCTGTACGCTGTTTATTAACCTATTTCCCTTCAATAGCGGGACAAAGCCCGGGGACAACAGCGGGCCAACACGCCATTAATACAGCTCACAGCAGAATTGGCCGCATAAATCAGGCGTTTAGTCGTCCGGACTGCAGGAGAACGGCTTCCTGCTGGGAGCAACAGGTTCACATTTCACTTAAATATTCGAATAAATAATTGGAAAATCAACACTTCCTATTAGGAGTACGTTACAAACATTGACTCTTGTTCTTCTTTGTAAATATCGCCGTTATTGGGCTCTTGTGATTTCACAATAAATGCCCATTTTATTAACACCAGTGTCGCTGTGTGGCCTCCTCGCAGTCACTATCGTTGGCGCTAAATCGCAGAAACAAATGTGGCTTTGTCGGTTTGACAACGTTCCGGTGACTATCAATCAAGAGTCGCGCCCTCCGTCGGCTCGCGTCTGTCTCTGTAACGGATGTGAGTTTAAGAGTTTAAACCTGAAATCACTTGGAAATTTGGGGGCCCGAAATTCGAATCATCCATTAGTCTGGACTGCGATCGCGGCCGCAGGGCGGCGGGCTGTTTGGCTGGAGGTGGTGCCGCAGAAAGTGCCAACCCTTCTGCCACTGAGCTGGCTGCATCCCACTCACTGCCGTTTGACCAAGAAAACAAATTAAAATGCAAACAACCCACGAGATTGAGCGACGCGTTTGCTCATTAAAAATAAAAAATAAAAAAATTAGACGCCATATAGGACGATATTCCTTTCATTCATTTCCTTCAATAGCTTCTCCCACTGTGATCATTTTAGAAAGACTTTTCCAACAAGGTGATCGAACCAATGCACAGGATCGGGGTAAAATATAATTAGCAATGGAGGGCCATTTGCAGGATTAGGAAGCGTGTGTACTGCATCCTTTCAAGTTGAAGAAATACAGTCAAAATTGTGAATCACCTCGCGTTGAGAACCTTTTAAAATCCACAATCTTTCCCCGGTGAGCAAGGTGCATTTGCTGAAGCCTTTCAAACGCCAACGTGGGCCATATTTCACTCTTACAACCTTCCCCCATCTCCATAAAATATTACTGCACTCAGAGTGATGACCGGCCGCCCGGCGCTCTTTCTCGCACGCTTCCGCCGTAATAACGCAGTTTGTCTCAAAAACACTGATTATCTCGCTCATATAAAAGCGAGCTCTGTCTGCTCCCTTGGGGAGTTTACGGCCCGGCGCGCCTTCACCTGCAAGGCCGCAGACGGATCTTACGAACGGCAGGCGCTGGAATAACCACCAAAGTAGTGCCGGGATCAGTCACAAAATATTGTGCGCACAGCAAATTAATATTGGAAAAGAAAAACACACACACACACACACACACACACTGACTGGTTGAAAAGTCAGTCCTAAACGCGCTTTTTTTTTATTAGTATACAAAATCCAGTTGAATCTGTTTCCGTGGACTGGTCATTATGATTTAATCTTCAGTCTCCGTCGAATTCACTAACAACATCAGGACTCCTTCCTGTCACCCCCGGCCGGGTCACGTCCCTATTTTAATATACTCGCAGTGCCTGCGGTGACGGCTTACAATGTCAATGTATATTCTTTGTCATATGTGGAAACGATGATTTCCACGGTGTGAGACGGGTCATTAACGGCGCCGCTAAAGATCTTAATAGAGCTGGCGTATTCAAGGTCTCCTCCGGCAGCCCGCTTGCCGCAATTTCGAAGTCTTTAATGCGGCTCTGGGCAACAAGCAAGTGGTTTTCATCGAGGACGCAGAAGAGTTGGCCCCAGACTATTTCTAGGTTATTTGCTACGGTGGAGCTACTTGCATCTGCACAGAAAGGTCCATGAACAGGAACAGAAATGTTCACCCGGCGCGGCTTTTTAGAACACATTTTAAGAGCCGACTAGGCTACAAATACAACAACAACCTTTTATAAGCCTATTGGGATAAAAAATGGCCTAGTAATGGGCCTATTTGTTGCAATGATGAGTCTACGTTTTTCGGCTGTGTACCCGCTCGGAAACTTCACTTGTCCGCTACATGGACCATCATCTATCAAAAATAAATCCAGTCACTCCTAATAAGCGCCGAGCGGCGTCGTTCGTATTGCGGCTGAAGTGGAAGCTGCCATTTCCGACAACACGTCAAGGCGGCAGCCGTCCGGCGGAGACGCACGTGTGAAGCGGCGGAGTTTCTGTCTCCTCCAATCAGGGCGCCGTCTCACTCAGCCCTGTCCAATGGGAATAGCGCGCGTGCAGGTGGCTACGCTATTATCAGCGGACCCCGCTTCCCTCCCAGCCTAGAGCGAGTCAATTTATGGAAAGACAAGTCGACCCCTTAATGGTTCCCATCAAAACCACTAAAAACATCATCAGACCGTCCGACTTCCGCGAGGATTCCTGTGGCGGACGCATGCAGCCTTCTGCCAGCTGACAGACTCCGACCATAACAAACGCGCGGAGACGTTTTGGGGGGAGTTTGACCGAGCTGTTCACTTCCCAAGAGACGAGAGAAGTTCGGTTCAGCTCAAGTTTTTCCACATTTCAAGAGTCTCCTTCTTCCTCGTCCAGGATACTTTTGCGGCGGGCGGCAGAAGTGGCCTGGCTCCTGAATCTCACCAGTCCGCGCTGCGCCTGTATTCACTCTTGTTAGTTTCATTTTATTTCCGGTTTTTATCCCAGCGACTTTGGCGGTTCATGTTCACAAATGTTAGCGGTCGGACAGATGGAGGCTAACCGGCAGAGTGCTTTCGTCCTGGGCAGCACCCCGCTCGCGGCGTTGCACAACATGACCGAGATGAAGACGTCCCTGTTCCCGTACGCGCTGCAGCAGAGCCCGGGGGGCTTCAAGGCGCCCTCGCTCTCCAACCTCAACTCCCAGATCTCCATTGGGACCCCGCACGGAATAAGCGACATCCTGGGGAGACCCATCACCTCGGCCGGACAGCTGCTCTCCGGTTTCCCCAGGATAAACGGCCTGGCTACCACCGCAGCCGCCGCCGCAGCGGCGGGGATGTACTTCAGCCCCGCGGTGTCGCGGTACCCGAAGCCCCTGGCCGAGCTGCCGGGGAGGGCGCCCATCTTCTGGCCCGGGGTGATGCAGGGCTCTCCCTGGAGGGACCCGCGGGTTCCCTGTCCTAGTAAGTCCTCTCTGGCTGGCCGCCTGCTTGTACACTTTCAGCGTTAGCGTAGGAATAGTGGAAATTCGGAAAAGCTGCGGAATGCTTTTGTAGAGCTACGTTGCTTGTCTTGTGATTTTAGATATTGTTTAGGCCCGTAACAGGCCTGTCACTACACAAACACACACACACACACACACACTCAAATATAACCACACTATATTTTACACAGTCAGCGTAAATCTAAATCTATTCTTATGGATATTATAGCTGTGCCTAAGGGATAAAATATTATTAAGCACTGTACGGTCTCCATAAAGGTTCCTAATAGAACAATTTACAATGTAATACCTGGCAGGACTTTCAAACTTAATAATAATCTTAATATTCACAAGTATTTGGTCATTAAACTCAACATGTGGCTCAGACACACTTAGAGGAATATTTGAGGCTTATTTAGACTCAGAAATGTGAAGCTGCGTAAATGTGTTCACTTATGAGCATTTAAAAAGGCACGTGGGCTTTTTTTGTCGGTATAGGCAGCTGCTCGAACTCTCATTCTGTGGCTCACCATGCCTCCGTGTGTTTCTTTTCCCAGGTCAAGCTAATATAATGATGGACAAGGACGGCAAGAAGAAACACTCCAGGCCCACCTTTTCAGGACAGCAAATCTTTGCGCTGGAAAAAACTTTCGAGCAGACGAAATACCTGGCCGGCCCAGAGAGAGCCCGCCTGGCCTACTCTTTAGGAATGACCGAGAGTCAAGTCAAGGTAAAAATAAAATGAACTAAAAAAAAAACAAACAACCACTGTCAAATCCCTGCACACTCATTTTTGGCAAATGTGGGAAAGGTTATTTGGCCGACTTTCACTTTTCTGCAATTTAATTTGTGAAATCCCACGTTTGGCTGCGCAGACCAGGACAATAAGTTATTTCTGAACAATTATTGCATACAACTTACATTATCCAGCTCAAAAAATTATCGCTATTAATAATAGTATTATTATTGTTAATAATCCAGGATTATTTACACCTGTTGGGATTAGTTCGACCACTCCTGTTTTCTGCCTCCGAGCCTTCGAGTACTTGTTCATCTCCCTCTCTCTCTCTCTCAACAGGTTTGGTTTCAGAACAGAAGAACCAAATGGCGGAAGAGACACGCAGCAGAAATGGCCACGGCCAAGAAGAAGCACGACTCAGAGACGGAGAAGATGAAGGAGAGCTCGGACAACGAGGACGACGACGAGTACAACAAACCACTAGACCCCAACTCAGACGACGAGAAAATCACGAGACTGTTGAAAAAGCACAAGGCCACCAACCTGGCGCTGGTCAGCCCCTGCAGTAACAGCTCGGACACCTTGTGATGCCCACAGCTGGGGGCCAAAGCGGGGGGGGGGGGTTGGTTGGTTGGGTGGGGGCAAAGGGTCCAACAGAGACTTGTCGCACTCTTTCTGTCCCCCTTTCCACCTGACATTAGGAACATGCACCTGAGGGGATCGCATCGTGCCCGCAAGAAAATGCGTAAAAGCCGAGTGTGCGCCAAGACGCACGGAAGACGCGCTTACCAAAACGTGGCCAGAGACGCTGCAATTTGGCTGCATTCACACCCATTTCCAGACACTCTATACATCGGGGATATAACTCCTGTCAGAACTGGACCCCGAGAAGACTGATAATGGCAAGTTCATGTCAGCTGAAAGGACCAAAATATTGGGACAGGAAATTGTTTTGTGGACGCAAATCCGTTTTTACGCATACCACTGGAGTTTTAACAACAGGTGTAAATGTAAACAAAATATTACACACAATCCGGATCAGTGTTGGACCCATTAAGTAATGCTGCTTTACTCATGCAGTATAATTCATGACACTTGTTCAATTATTTCCTGTCACACCTCTACCCAGAATTAGCAGCCTCTGTCACCTTTAAAAGTCAGGAAGGCCATTCCTTTGGCTCTGAATGAGACCGATGACTGTTCTTTTATAACTGGTGATGACATTCACTATTATTATTATTATTAATATTATTATTATCTTTTTTTTTTGCCAATACATTTTCATTCTGAAGTAAAGAAAGTGCACACCGTTGTTAGATAATTCAGCTTTAATCCCATTTAAAGCCCTTTTTAATAGAGCTGATCTAATAGGAGCAACACTGATCCGGATCCCAGACGCATGTTTAATATGGCAGGTGTAAACGGGGCCTGTGATGCTTCTAAAGCTCAGTTTAACCAGGGTATCCACCGTCCTAAAAGGCGAGAGAATAAAGGGTTTTTGAGGGGGCGCAGGTTTGAGATGGACGATTTGTGCTGTAGCCTAAAGATTGAAAATGTACCTGAGATTGTATATATATTTTTACTGATAAGTTATGTTGTTTCAACCGGTGGGAACGTGGCAGCCTTTCTCCCCCCGCAGCCCACACGCGCTTATTCCCTCTCAGATATACCTGCTGCTTCGTTTTCATTCCCGCAGAGTCACGTCGCCCCTTTTTCTCTCCACGTTTCACGCGTCTCATTTCGGTACCGCCGCGCGCGCGCGCGCACACACACACACACACACACGTGTACAGAAGCAAAATGCTGTAAATAATCTCTGTGAAAACCAGCTTGTTTTAACGACACCACAGGACACACTTTTCCTTTGGTCTCACCTTTGAAAGTTCTATGTTGTTACCTCGTCGCACAGCGGAATAGAAAACTGGACCATCGATTATGTTGGAATTAAAAGAGAGTGTTATTGCTTCCGGGAGGGTTATAGGACGGGGGGGGGGGCACACACACTTTGTATTATGAATAAATTATTTAACAAGCATTTTCTTTTATTATGAGTTTTGTTTTAATGTATGGGCTTAATATAAATTAAAGAGAAATTCATGACTATCAATAATTGAATTTGGTTATTGGCAACAATGACGCTTAATACTGATTTAGCTCGAGAATCATTTCTATTTTACCAAAGAAGAAATCTGAAGTCTGAAGGGGGAAAACGAGGAACTCTTCATAATAATCAAATAACAATAATAATAATAATTTGTCACAATAAATGTGGCTTAGTTTGCTTATTTTCATTCATTGTTTAACAAGAAGGAATTAGATTATTATTATTATTTTTTAATTGTGTACAGGTTCAACTTGTATTTATATATTTCAGTAAAGCATCCCGACAGAAAGGAGTAGAGATTATTATTATTACCCGTTTTATTAAAGGCAGCTGTATAATCATTTTTTACGGAAATTTTCACTAAAAGGTCCGTTTGTTCTCTCTTAATAATGGTGTTTTACTTAGCAGCCATTAGAACCTCCCCCTACCTCGGGCTTATAGGGCTCTTTTGGACCTGCCGTGCTTACCTGTGGGGCTGGCCCGCAAAAGGACCCGTAGTTTTAGTCATTATTCATTCATTTAAGAACATGGCTGGCTGCAGTAAATACTCAGGCCTACTGGATCAAGTCACGAGCAGTTACGTGGAGCGCCTTGACAGAAGTGCCCCCCCTCTGTCTGCCATGTGCTACTACACCCTGTAACTTAGAAAGCGTGGCTTTCTCGCCGTCGCCCTACAGCCTCTTGCTTAATGATGGCTTCAATATTGACGTTAAGTAGCGTTATCTTTTTTCTAAACGGTCCTTTGGCGTGACCTCCGTAGCCCGTAGTCTGCATTATAGGCCTACATCTACTTTTGCACGTGTGTTTGGCCAGAAAGGGTTACTGTTAAGTTTAACTTTCAGCGAACTATCAAACGAGACACACAAACTTGCGCGAAACGTCTGTTTTGCGCGTTGCCTCGCGCGCTGCCTCGCGCGCACACCTCGGCCCTACAGGCTGTATTTCCAGAGGACTGCCTCTGGCTTCAGCCTGTCGCAGCCACCTTTCTTTCTTCACCTCAGCCTGCACCACAGGGCCTGTACGTGTGCGCGTTTTCTTCCGTGAGCAAAATAATAACAACGTGCCCTGTAAGACGTATGTAAAACGTCCACATGGGGATATCAGCCGACGGGGTGAATAGAAAATATAGATACCCTACAGAAAGTCGATAGGCCTTGTAACGAGCTATAATCCTCTAGGAAAATTATTTTTGCTGGAATGGAGGCCCATCTTAAGCCAATTACAGCTGGCGTCACCGCCGCGTCCCCTTAAAGAAAAACGACCACGGGAAAATGTGAATTCCCCATGCCTGTTGGTAAGCCCCATCACTCTGTGACACTGCTGCAATAATATACTAATGACGCCCTGGTGATCCAGCAGAAGGCTCTTGTCGGCCACGCGGTAATGAGAGGCAATGAGGACACACAGCCAGTGAGCTCTAATGGGGTTTTGTTTTTTTTTGTTTTGTTTTATTGCTTTGAGAAGTGCATCACCTACAGCGGAGGCCGGGCCCGTCCAGAAGGGGCCAGAATCAAAATCTCTACCTGCGTTTATAAGATGGAGTGAAGAAAAACTGCGGCTTGTACTCCTACAGTATAATCACGATGACCAGCGGGAGCAAAAACAAGCAGGCTTAAATAAACGAACAAAAAAAACAAAACAAAACAACTAACAAGCCCAAACTAACTTTTTTTGCCTACACCAACCGAATCACACAAGGCAAAGTAAAGTCTGCGGCAGGCACTAAAACGTTTCCACTTGCGGTGATTTGGATGGGGGGGGGGGATGATGGCAATGCAAGAAATCGCGGAGGGTCACTCTGACGGCTTCGCACAGTCTGAACTCTGTAGTGTAAGGAAAGGAAATGGTCTCCCAGCGCCCCTTTAATGCTCACAATCATTTGCAACGAGGGCTGCTGAGCGCTACATCCTAAACAAATTAAAAAAAACAACAACAAGTCTTCCTGCTTCTTTTCTCCCGTTTAGAGTTTCGCTCTGGTTTTTTATATATATATATATAAATGATGAAATGTGTATATATATACACATTTCGTAATCAATACCATTACCATCTGACAGTATTTTATAACTCTTACACACTTCATTTCGTTGTAGGATACTTGGCACCATAATGCAGTAACATAAATTGACCAAAAAAAAAAAAAAAACAGAATTAAAAAAAAATGAACCAAAAAACAAAACAGTTTACATTTTAAGGATACCCAAGCCTATCTAAAATATCACATTCAGAACCATAATATTATAGAAATAAGTTAGAGCAAGAATAATAATGACATAATGTGAGAGTGCTATATATGAAACATTATCTTATATACTTGCATGGTCTATGGCACTGCTTAAAACATTTAGTTTCTCTCCTCCTGTACAGACTATTCAAAAGGTCACTGTGGCTGCAGGAACCCCCACACAGTCACTCTGTCTGCGCACACTTCAGCATAAACATTTTGGTAAGAATTATAAATTATCTCTTTAAAAAGTACAGTATATAAAACGAGACTCAACCGATGTGTCAGGCATGGCAGTGTGTTGTGCACACAACAACAAAGACAACTCGAAAACAAAACAAAACAAAAATAATATATATATATATATTCATTTGTTGAAATAAACTGAGAAGTTCTATCTATTCCAACAAAGGGACCACAAAGTTTGGTCAGAGAAAGAGAACGGCACTAAACCATCAACAACTCTATGTTTTACTGTCCGATGTACAAATAACCCTAACAATATAGCTATACAACGTTTTTTTTTTGCATTGCACTCTTTTTTTAAAACACCTTACATACTGTGTGGAGAGTAGCTTCTATACATAGAGGCATACCTAAAAATGGCAAGTAGGGTGTCTAAAGGTATGTAGTAGGGCTGATTTCAATTAGAGTTTTGGCAACGAGGCTGTGGCATGGAAAAGAGTCATCCGTCTGTCCGTCCTTCTCTTTTTTGTCTTCTCTGGGGAATGGGGTTGCATGGCAACAGTGAGGTCAGCGATGTGTGTCTTGTCTGGAGCCGGGCCCTCGGGTGCCCGTCCACATCTCAACAAGTGTTTTATGGAGAGAAAACGGCTGGGTTTTCCTATGGATGAGGCGTCAGGGCAACTGCGACTGGTCAGCACAGCTGAAAAACTTTGTCTCGGCTCTTCAGTGTACGCTTGTGCAAAGTGTGTGTGTGTGTATTTGTGTGCGTGAGTGTGTGTGTGTGTGAGTGTATTTGTGTGCGTGTGTTGGTGTGTGTTGGTGTCCTATTTGTTTCTCTGGTGTTCTCACAGAGGCGATTCACGGAATATCTTCTCCCCCCTTTGGCAACACTTCCCTGTGGAGAGAAAAAAAGGAAAGGTTTTATTCTCTAAAAACGAAGTAGTCATTTCAACCAAAGAAAAATGACCTGATGCCCCCCCCCTTTTTTTTTTTTTTTAAAGTTTAAAATACCAGATGCTGCTCTAGTTTGTAAGTAAATGCCTTAAAATGACTAAAGCATTTTAAGCAACCAGCAATCATGTCACACTTTTCCACTGATGATGTTTTATTTTGGAATAAAACTCTTCAAACCATTAGTGCAAAGTCATGACAACTCAAGCAAATCAAAGCAAACAACGGCAACAATGGGAAGTATTATAATTAAGAAAAAAATAATATTTACCACGACATCACTGCACCACACAACACTTGTGCTTATTTGCATTAGGTTTACCTGCCCCCGCTGTTATTCGGAAGGACAGGAAGACAGGCTGGCAGGGGGGACAGAGACAAACCACAGTCAGAGAAAACAAGTTGAAGACTACGAACGCTCTCTGGGACAGGTACAAGCCGATCCCTCGCAGAGCTCCTGCGACACGCAGGCTAAACTCACATACCAGCGGCGTGCATTTTTGGGCCTGTGTGCTAACTACATTGGACATTTTTTTAAACATAGCCGGCTGTGATTTTAGCAGCAGTGTGTGGCTGGGAGGCGAGGGCTGCTGCAGTATCTCTCAGTGTGCTCAGGCCACCTCACACACACACACTACTGTCCGTGACACACTAAGTATTGATGAAGGACCTGACTTAAGGCGCCTCTCTTTCAGCGTAAGACCTTCTGTCTGACGCCGCAGACTGAAGTGTCACTGTTCAACCCTTTTTATAAAAAAAACCCCCTCTCTGTGTTGCTCTGACCTCTCTCCCATTAAAACAGCTTTAGGTAAGGGCTGACTATTTCACTCTTTGGAATAAAGCAGCTGGAAGGTGAAATTTAGTCGCAAGGTTGAAAATATTTGTACGCTACAAGTTTAATTAAAAAAAAAAATTCTTGATCACAAGGATTGTTCATGCCTCTGAATGTTCTTCTTGTCCACGTGGTAAAGCATCGGAAACAGCATTTACACTACTGGAGGCTAAAACTTCAACATTAGGGGAATAATGGCACTTCAATTATGAGATATTTGTTGATAACTGAGCACAATTCAATCCAAATGTGGCAATAAAATCAATGCCGGTGACTACACCATATTTTTGAACCTTTAATAACGTTAGCAGCCTTATATATAGTAGTTGCAACACATTAATATTCATATGTACACCATGTAATACAAACAGTTGTGTCCCCAGCTGAGAGTAGTCCATCCTCTTCCACTCCAGGCTCAGTCTCCCAGAATCAGTTTACAACGAACAGTTAAATCGTAACAACACAATCACACAGTGACGATGTGGGCAGAGCCCCTGTTGTTACCTTGTGGTCCCCCATGCAGACATTGGGCCCGATGTTATCATAGACTATAGACTTCTCTTCATTTTCAGGCTGCAGAGACACAAAATCAAGATGTTGGGGATGAGAACGCGATGAACAGTATGTGTTTATTCATTGTGCGAAACGGCCTTTTCCACACTGGGCTGCGGTACAGCTTCTCTTCCACGGTAAACACGCACAGGATGCAAAGTCAGCAGCGCCGGGGGTTGGGTTTACGCAGTACGGGCTTGTGTCATGTTTGTAGGACACATTCATGGACCAGCAATCAATGTTCCAGCTCCATTAAACTCAATTAGCGGGATTATATTGTTGATTTCAAAATAAAAGTCCCCCTAGAACCGTCCCATGGAGAGATTAAAATATGTCCACATCACCAACACAATACCAATATTGTGGTTGTGCACAATTTGGACACTGAAATTAATTGTAAGCATCAGTCAGGACAAGAACTATTTGTTTAGGTGCCAATAAAATCCTAACTATGTCACCAGTGCGGTCACATTTCTGGTTAATATATGTTCATTCTGACACAGCCACTCAGTTTGCAACGTAGTATAAATAGTGAGCATTTAATAAAATAATGAACACCAGCTGTAACTGCTAAGTAATTAAGGGCTTATTATGTACTTAGACACTTAGTTTAGAATTGTAATGGAAAGCCTTTAGTACAATTAAGCCAATTTACAGGCACAAACAAATGTATCAAGGTGACCAACAGAAAGTGTAAAAACATTTGTCTCCGTTATGTTACACGATTGTTTGAGCAGACGCTTGGGATGCTGGATCGATCCGTCACGAGTAACTCAGGAAACGTCGCAAATATCCCACGTTCGTATCGTTGGACTTCCTGAAAGTGCCACAGACTCCCCCAGAAGCAGAAGCACGGCGTCCGACTCATGAATAACACAAGCATGCGTTGAACTGAATGCACCTTTAGGAACTCGGCACAGTTGGAACGCTGGAACTTGGGCGCAGTGCAGCGGAGAGAAATGAAATGCAGGAGTAATTTACAAAGTGGACATTTGCCTCTCGACCCGATACTTTCTGTAATCTAAGTGCCTATCTGAGGGAATCAGGCTTCAATATCGCTTTCTGCACACAAAGAAGAAGCTGTTACCCACTCACACATGAATCTGCAGACTGGAGTATAAATCACACTTGTCTGGTTGAACTAAAGACTTTTTAAACAGCACACGCACACACACACACACACACACACACACACACACACACAGGCTGCCGGGTGCTACCAGTTGTGACTCGGTGAGCTGCACTGGCACTTCAGAACAAAGACAGAGATCTTGAGAATGAACCATAAAGTGAAATCCAAATTAACTTCAGACCAATCCTGCAGCGGAGCGGGGTCAGCACACGCTGCGCCTCCACCTCCACTCTACCTTTTCCAGCGGGCCACGCACTGGCACCTCTCTATTCGTCTGGCGGGCGGCCCCGAGCCGCTGCCTCCCAAAGCCCGAGATACATTCATCAAACACACACTTGATAATTTACAAAGGCAGCATAAAATTGTGGATTTTCGGGCTGCATAATCTTTAGACAGATAAACAAATTACCCCGGGGCCCTCCAGCAGAGAGGGAGCGCTCGCTCGGCTAAACATTCATTACCGGCGCTGCCGGAGCTGGTGCCGCGCCGCACAGCCAGCGAGCAACCTTTGGCGTGTTAGGGCTCGGCAAGCAGAAAATAACATGATGGCGAGTTAACCGACCGTGCCATGATAGATGACGCCGCACGCCGGGCTGTTTACGGGCCTATGTCTCAACAATCTGTAATGCTCGGAGCCAGAGAGTGTGTGCTCAGTGAATCATCAGCCAATCTGGGAACACACTAACTGTTCCACTCTGTCCGTGCATTACAAGCAATTAGCCGGTGCTTGAGGGGAAGAAAAGCAAACAACAACCCAGCTGTGTGTGCGCGTGGATCGCTTTTTACATAATTCTGACACATTAAGTGGGTGAAACAAACTGCGTGTTATCATTTTAAAATGCTTTACAGTCTTTGTTTTTCACGACTTACTGTAATACAGCAATGCAATCAGTTATTGTTCTAGTTCGGCTTCAGTCAGTCAAGAAGAAAGATCAGGAAGGAATTCCTCATTTGTGGCGGACAAAAGAAAGCCAAACTTCCTGAGCAGCCCCCTGCTGTGGACTGTACCTGTACAATACACTGCTGCATCTCACACACACACACACACGCCAACAGATGAAAGGCCGCGTGTTCCCGCAGTGAAAAGAGCCCGACCACTAAAGTTTTACGTATTTCCGGTGTTTGGTAACCTAAAAGTCTTTTCCACGCTCACTGGATCGTTTCTGGTGGTCATGGCAGCTTTTTCTCGTACGCAAAACGGGTGACAAATAAAAAATCTGGGAAAACTTGGCAGAGCTGCAGCGTGGATCTCTGAGTAATCCAGCAACCTAAATATTAGGGGAGGATAGAGGTGGCAGATTGGCTGGAGTTTACAATGCTGAGATGGCTTTGCGGCTGAGCGGGGGCCTGCGGGGTTTCACACTCCGAAGGAGGAGGCAGATCTGCGGCTTTATGAAGAAGATGGGGCCCACTGGGGTGAAGTGCGGGGATATATATACTGTCTGGGTGGACCCATGGCTTAGCGCTCCAAATTAAATATTCGCAGACACCTCATCCTTCCATCTGTGAAGTGACAGAGGGCGGGGAGGGTAATGTGGATCAAGGACGATCGAGTTGTAGAAATAAAGGGTGAGACGTTTAGCAAGACACGCGTGTGGTTTAGTTTAGGGAGGAGTTTGGACATTTTGGTCAAAATGTGAAGGAATCTGACTTTTAAAAGCAATCACAAGCCCCTTGAATTGGATGTAAAGTGGCAGGTTTAGGCTCACCTTGAAGACCAGGTCTCTGGCAGAGGCAGACAGGAGGATTCGGTCACACCAGGCGGGGCATCGGGTGTTCATGTACTGCTTCCCTTGACTGCTGTCTTCACTGTACGGATAACTGAAGGGACACACACAAATAGAAAAACATAGACTCCCACGGCGAAACATTTATAGTAATTTATACACGTTTAAGTGGCATCCCAGTGATAATGAACTTTATTTTCTAGTAAAGTGCTGCACAAATTACAAGACGACAGCCAATAAATGTGATGTGTATGAATCAACGGGGCTCCAGAGGTCTAATAAATATTAGACGTCACGTCATCTCGTCATCTGCCTTATCTCAGGGACAGAGATCAAAATGTTTGGTTTTTGTGAGAAAACAGGAGGTCTGTAAGTATGACCAATCATCTGAGCGATCTCTTGAATCAACACACACACTGATGGCTCAATCAAAGCAATCTTTCTCTGCCAACTGTACAGGTTGTGAGTGTGTGTTTGCGAGAGAGAGAGAGAGAGAGAGGGAAAATAAGAAAGAAAGAATGAGGGTGATTTAGTCAGAGCGGGCCAGAGGGAGATTCTGTTGCCCATATGTATGGCTACTTCCCGACACGGTCATCAAAAACAGATTAGGTGCCGCAGCAAACGGCTAAGAGAGATTGTATCTTGGAAGAGCAGGGAACAATGGCGTGATTTAGGCGGCGGCAGGGCTGGGGTCGGGCGGAGAGCCATCGAGCCGATACAGATTTACATTGTTGAGAATTCCATTTGCCCCTTCCGCTCATCAAACTGCTTCAGATTTACACGCCACCAATCCAATTTGTTTGTCGGCGCTCATCAGGATGTACGACTGGGCTTGCATACTGTAATACCAATCCAATTTGCTCCTTCAGTGCCACACGTGCTAACCGTAGCATAACACAAAGCGCCTCTTCTCTTAGGGCGGTGATATCCTAATGATAAAATAAACTCGTACATCTGGCCTTCGATTCATCACGCTTGCCGAGCTCTGAGAGCTTAATTGGGCTTTGTGCTACGGCAGAATACATTTAATAAGCGTTTGGTCGTGGTTGCTGCAGCTACTACGGTTACTAACACAGCTACAGCTACTGGTACTGCCAGTGCTACTCCTTCTCTTTGTGCTCACAGCTAGCCCACACCATTTCAACCAAAATGCCCCTCTTCTGATGAGACTTGGACTTATGCAGAGGGCACAGTTAGCGTTTAGTTGCGAGTATCTGTGTCTATTCTAATCTTGTCGTAAGGGCGAAAATCCAACATTGCTGCCGGATTTCAAGGTTTCATCTGAAATGGCAAACTCTTAGGTTTAGAGGCCCTCTGGTGGGTGCAGACCACCACGAACCGCAACGCCCCCAGTTCGTATGCAACCTCTGTTGCGTCATGTCTCTTTCTCTCCTCATTTGCTGTCGACTCTCTACTGTCCCTGTCAAAAAAAAAGCAAAAAAAAAGAGCCCAATATTAATAATAAATTAAAAGATCTTGGTTTGGAAGCGAATAAACGTCTTCTAGAATGACCCATTTCGAGAGTGCTAAACTCCCAACAGGTAACCATTTCCACAACATTTTTAAAAAAAGATTATAAAGGTTAGTAGAAGTGATCGACGGTGACGGGAATTATGTGTTTCTTGAGTGCTTCTCTCACAAATGAAGCCACATCCCTCTAAATATGGCTTTGTGATATGAGGTTTATGAGATTTGACTCCAACGTTACATGTAGTACATTCATTTGAATTTATTACGACTGCACATTATGGAACTCAACACTTAGTCTGTCACCGGCCAGTTGAAACGTGAACTATTTGTCTTGTCTTGTTATTCCTTGCATGTTATTGTTACTTTTGAATTTGTAGCTTACCACCATGTGTTTGCTGCGGCGGTATTTATCGGTGGATGTGTACCGTCCTATTTTGTGCCCATTTATTATGTCGTGGTTATGAATTTTATATATGCCATGCCATTTTACTCTGTTTTTATGTGTGCCTTTTTAACATCAGACCAAGAACAATAAATTAAAATTTAGGTTAACTCTGAGCAACAGAAAAAAATCCAAACTGTGAATTAGCCAATGTACACTGTCGCGGTCCAAAAAAGTGATATAATAAGAAACTAATGTTAATTATCAGATGGACTGGACTGATTTTATTGTGGATTTTAAATTAAAAATGTGAACCTGCTCGTTTTTTTTTGTCTGTCCAACGGTGCAGATGTTTGAACGTGAAGCTATGGATAGCCTAATTTGCACAACAATGTTTCCATCCCAACGTGTTGAGTGTGTACATATGAAGACCACAACATCAGTCCTGAAATGATACGCCGATATTCTGCCGTACAATGAAATCAATGAGATTAATCCTCACCCGCGTACACACATACATTATAAACAGAGATATGTGTTGACCTAATACCGGTACACTGTGACATATGGTGGCAAGTCTTGCAAATCAGACACACACACACACACAGAGCCCCCCCACCAGGTGAACAAACAGACCTGCAGAAAGCTACTCAGAGAAGTTCCCTGCCTCCAATTAGCATTAATAGCACTTAAACCAAGGGGGAAATGCATGGGGGTTTTGGTATGCTAATCAAAGGGCTAAAGAAGTGATCCCAGGATAAAAGAGAGCTTGAAGAATAGGATGAGTGAAACCGAGATAGACAGGGAGGCAGGAGAGAGGGGATAAAGACGGATCAGACAGAAAGAGGCGAAGTGAGGGTGGAAAAGAGCAAAGTCTTCAAGGGGCTTGTGGAGCTGCTCGACTTCAGGGTGGCCTGAATTCACCTGCTTCCTGAGGGACGGCCTTAAACAGCCTGTGAACAATCCTCCTATCAGGGACTCTGTCATAGCTTTATTGACTAACAAGCCTGGGGTCATTTTGGTGTTAAAGAGATTGAGAGAAAATCAAGTTACCCCCCTCACTTCCTTCAAACAAATGAACTTCCCGCCTGATAGCAAACTTCCCCGAGCACTTCAACAACAACAACACTTTGCTATCTCGTTCAGTCATTTTTGATGACAGCCAGTCATTGTAAAAGCCGATTAAAAATACTCAACAATGGCCATTAAAGGGCCATTCTCCATCCCTGTGTGTGCAGGTATAGGTTGTTCCCCCTTTCTGTTTTACCGCACCCTCCGCTGGCTCCAATAAAGATAACAAGTCTTAATGCAACGGCAAACAGTCAAATGGCGCGCTGGGGCCAAAGTGATTAATGTGTCCGATTAGCGAGCTCACAAACTTATCGGGGAAGGTAAACGGTCCGAGAGGGCGTGTGGGCTGGAGGCCGTCAGCTCATATCAGACCCTTATTGCCCACAGCAAGACTAATTACACTAATTAATGGGCCAAGCTGATAACGCCAACAATTGTGTACCTTTATAGGAGGGGGAGCTGCACTTCAAGGTGTCCACACACATAAATACAGCCACATACATGGCTTTACCAACTCTGGTCCCCAGGGCTAATATGTTACACCACCAACAATGGTTATACTTCTAGAATTCAAATGTAATGATGAACAAAGTTAAGTACAAAATGCAGCCAGGCATTAAATGTATTGGGGTCAAACCCCAAGGAACAGATGTGACAGTAAGTGATGCAGGCTTGATTAATTAAGGAAACGTTCTATATCTGAAGATAGAATCATTTGGTGACAGAAATGGCTGCCACTTTGTCCTGATTAGGTTTGCTGTTGAATCAAATTTCTGCCAATACAGTTTAAGGCGTGCATACTCTTGTTGAGAGTTCAAGATCTTTAGTCTAAAATGTAAGGTCATCTAATATAATGCAAACATACGCAGTGATTCATTTAGCCAAGAATAAACCGAGTATAAAGCTGTCCCAAATCCACACTGACTTCTAATTCTCAGCAGGTTCTGATTATGTAATATGTTCACACTATAAAAGTGAAAAAAATTAAGTAATATTCGAGTACTTTATAATTTCCTGTTAGTATAAAATGGTTAAGTATGTTGATTGCTTGAATACTAACTGCAAAGATCTGTAAATTATAAAGATTAGCATATAATGTGTAAAATTTATATGCAGTATAAACATGGGACACAATATCTGCCTTTATATTTAGCTATCCTGCAGGTCCATAGATCTTGAGAAAGTAACAGCGCTATAAAGATCTGCACGGTGCTGCCAGTGCCTTTAAATGAGACTTCTTTAGTTTATTTGTGGTACATAATACGCTTGCATGCTACGGAAGTGCTCAAGTGAAAAAGTGACAAGAAAAAAAGGTCGTATAATGACACTGGCACAGCTGGCGGCCGGATGACGGAAAAAAGATTTGTCTTGCCAGGTGTCTTTGTCCTGGTCACTTTTGTTTTACAGCGATCACCTCTTGTGTAAAGTTGACATAAGAATACTGCTTTCCTGCCCCCCCCCCCCCTTTGTGTTGCAGACCACGTCTCAGATGATACGTGTGTGTACTGTCGCACATCGAGACCCTCTAGCACCCATTGAGAGCTCATTCATTCATGCTTGGTTTGGGGTTTAATGTTTGACTTGGCTGCTGACACATTACTCACGTGTTCCGGCCGCTGTCAGCTTGTTTGTCTTGCAACAGTAGAAAAAAAAAACAACTGGCGAGGTGAGCATAGGCCCTACCTGTAGGTGCGTCACTCGTGACATGCATTACTGTTACTATACAAGTTACTGTATCTACACACACATTATTTGAATGATGTTTAAAATAAAAAAAAAGATTCAATCAAAAAAAAAAAGGTGTGTATGAAATGTGAGTCAGGACTTTGTTGGTAAGCCAGACTGCCAACCTGCATCCCCAGGAACGGACACTCAGTCCTGGCATGGATTGCTCCGGGCCAGACTTCCTTGTCCCACATTCTCTTATCTCCCCATCAAAAGCTATTATCCTGTTCTGCATAATGACTAATAAGTGACAGGTCAAATAGTGGGCTATTCAGGTGCCCAGTATTTAATGAGGGCAATATAAACTTGGGAATATAGGCAGGGCAGGAAGCCAAAGTTAAGAGTCATAGTATCAGTGACACGAGGTCAAGGGTGATAAAGAGCATCATGAGATGTTGGAGTGGCCATTGCAGGGCTGGGATTGGCTAAAAAGTCAGAAACTGTGAGTTTCCTCTCGCTGCCTCTACAGCTATGTTTGTTTGCCGTTGTCAGGGGAGGCCTGGCAAAACACAACACACACACACACACACACACACACACACTCAAAAAGATCAGCCAAATGCTATCAATAATGCTGAATGTTTGCTTCAGTTTGTAGAGCTGGGAGGCTCGCAGGCACAACATTGGCATAGTGCAGTACAAACAGAGTGAAATGCCATCAGTAGCTCATGGCTCACAGCCTGCTGGGGTTCAGCTATGACATGTTCTGCCTTTAGCTGCTCTAAATGAAGACAAGAAGACACAGATGGCATCCATTTAATCCTCTCCATGTAAGATTGCTTTTAACAAAGCCTCCCTCTCAGTGGCATCATCTCAGACAAGAGGCAATGACACAAGACAGTGGACATTCTTCAGCTATTATCGCCACAATGGCCCCTCATCATTTTCACAGGCTCTCCAGTAGTTAGAATGATGGATGTGCTGATGGTTGTAAAACAATGTTCCTGTTCAGTAGATCAGCTTGTAATGCTGAATCCTGTGGCTGCACTGAGCCAACACGTGCCATACATTTACAGCGGCTCGGACGCAGTGCTTTAACCGAACATTGACGTTAAAGTACATCTGTGGTGCTCCTCAAATGGAGTCACGGGCCTCCGCTCCAGTATAGCATGCCTGTCCACGGAGCAGAGAACAAGAAGCCTTGTTCATGGAGGATGCAAACAGCTGGGCTATAGGACTAATGTATTCACAGTCAAATACACACATACACATATAGAGAGGGTGACATCATTCATGCAGGCCATCAGAGGCCGGGGTTGTTGTGTGAAGAGTGTTATTCACAGAACAAAGACTGTTACTGTATACAGGAGAGCCATCTGTGTGAGCACTTCCTATGAGCTCAAAACGGGTCTCGAGGAATTCTCCACCGCACTGACAATTCTCTCATACGTACTTATTAGCAGTTATTGAGGAACTGGCAGGTAGCCACTCGTGACCAAAATTCTCTCTCACCTGAAGGGCAAAGTCATTCAATCTGGCATCAGCGTCCGAACCTCCCCTTCCTCTGTCATGAACCTGCGAATGTTGTAGGCAAGTCACTTTTGGCTTGTCCTCATAGGCCTACAGCTTTGGAAAACGTATGCTAGCATGCCAAGGTTGGTCCCTAGGGTGCCTCCCAAACAGCGAAGACACAACTGTTTCTGCCTCCTCGCTGGCCTCACCTCCTGACCCCTGGGCCACACTCTGCTTCTTTCCATGTCTAGACTTGACAAACACAGACACATGGGACTGGAGCCATGCTGTTCCCTCTAGCACCTTCCCATCGTCCTCTTTGGGTTGGGCCTAGCCGAGTCAAACCATGCTGCGTTGTTGATTTGCGTTTCCGTCACTAGTTTAAAGGCGCCGAGCTGTGCAGGGTCACGCCCAAGGTGGACCATCTCCGGAGTTGGGTCAGAACACGCCAGACCGCCTTCGAGCGGCCTTCTGTCTGACCGAGGGCGGGGCAGAGCTACATCGGCTGCATTCCCACAAAATCCGGCAATGCGGCACCTTCCTTTCATTTGTGCTTCAGAACGTAACCGCCGCGAAACAATCAGAAAATAATGTTTTATTTCTCTGATTCGCTGCTTTGTTCACGCCAACGCCGCTCTCTCTCTTCGTTCACGCTCGGTTGACCACCGCTGCTCCCTCGCTCGCTCGAGCCGGGCAGGAGGGGGCGACTTTTACAAACAGCAACGGACAAATATCCTACTCATTCTGTCAAGACGTCAAGCAGGTAGCCCTGTTGTAATGGAGGCGTAAATCCCTGCTGCGCCGGGCTGACTCGCAGAGTCAAGCCAAGACAAGCGTATGGAAAAGATCCACATCTAAACATCCGTCAGCATTCATTAATAGCAACCTGTAGTGTTTGTAGTAACACTAGCTGAACCTCGCTTACCCAGATGTTATGTACTGTATAGGACCCATGGGACAGCAGCCATCTTCTCTGCTCCTGACTTTTTCCATCTTTCCACCCACCAACGTTGCACAACTTCCACACCATCTCCCTGCTCTGAAATCTCTCACGATTTGTCCATTGATGGAGTTGTACCGCTGGTCTGATGTCACTCAAAATCTCCCTCAAAGCCCATTCCCAGTAACCACGTTACAGGCAGAATACATTCTTCCACTGCTCCCTCATTGTCCACTGCATTTCCTCCTGAAGCTGGGGTCCCGATTTAATCTTTGCATCGATCTCGTGCAAAGAAATCAGATCAGAGGAGTACTAAAAGCTTTCCCCTAAATCAATCAAAATATATGAATAAGTTACTGGTGCCTTAGTATGTTTTATGGGATATTACCGTAGTTATGCCATTCCTAATATGAAATCAAAAGTACCATAATGTATGGTAAAACTTACCATTATTTTGAGTCAAACGGCCATGCTGCAGCCTGTGCAAAGATAATGACCTAATGGCTTGTTGTAGTTTCATGCATTAAGCACAGGAGAAACGATTTCTAAATAAATGACTGGTTTCTGATTAACAAACTCATCTATTCTCTCCCATAAACTGGTTGAAAAAAACTAGTAGCCATACATGGGCTCCTGTGCATGAGTGCGTATGAATCGCCCCGCAGCAGCCAACTGGCTCCAGGTCCAACTGTGACAAGGCCGGGGCAAATTCCTCACCCAGGTGCCCAAGCACTTAGACTTGTCATGGCCAACTTTGACGGACAACTTTTTGAAAGGAAAGAGGTATGCCTCTTACAGCCTGCAGCCTCTGCAGCGATGCAGGGGGACAAATTCACGCGTGGAGACAAAGATATAGGTCTGGACGTCGGTTCCAAAAACTGAAAGGTAGCTGCTGGCCAGGGACGCTTCAGCTGTACGTACCCAGTAAAGACTGAAAGCTGGAGTTACACTTTTCCGCATTGTGGCCATTGCTACATATGTACATCAGTCACTTTGTGTTATCCAATCCTTAGTTCACCGTCGACAGCATGTCTCATTTTGTGACACCTTCTTTTCCACCGCAGGACAACAGACAGAATTAACGTGCAGATTAAATGTTTGTGACTAGTATTGATTTATAGAGTTGAACAGAAGTGAGCCGTGTGCGTGCATGAGTGGGTGTGTGTCAGTGAGGGTGTGTGTTCTGATGGCCTGCATTAAAAAGACCAATAACCTCACAGATGGCGAGGGGCTGGTCCGGAGCAGGCTACGTGATGGAGAACAATCGCTGAGGCTTGATTGCTCAAGGAGCACAAGGCAGACCTGACAGGGGGAGGGGTACCAGTATATGTGTGTGGGGCGTGTATGTGTGGAGTGGGAGGAGGGGGTTGTTTAAGTTTAACTAGGCCACTGCTACCCATTACAAGGCGGACAATGAGTGGTTTGTCGCGTGCACAGAGTAGATCAAATCAAATTTCATATGCTGCTCCCGGGTTTCATCTATTTGATTCATCATCACCTCAAGTATGAGGAAATCATTTGTATTCTTCCACAGCAGCACATTCATCCCTCCCCGTGGAGAGATGATTCAGTATTATATGGATAGGTGCAAAAGTCAGCCAGTGTAAAAGGACAATAAATCCACCTGTCACTTATGCAAAGTGATGTAAATGGGGTCCCTGATTAAGACACAGAGTCATTTAAAAAACAGGGACTGGCAGAACCTTGACACATGCACTTACACACACAGTCTCAAGCGCTCACACTCAAAGCCACTCACACATACACACACGCTTTGATAGCTCTATGTATCGCAAAACCCTCTCTCTCTCTCTCACACACACACACACACACACACACACTACAATCCCCTGCCGCCCTGCGCCTGCCACTAGAGCAGTTTATCAAGTAATTATTGTTTGATTACAGCGTTTCATTATCTGCACTGATTGAGTCACAACCGACGGCAAAGGTCAAGCGCCATTAACGCGCTGCTCCCGAAACATATTTCCACGCCGGCAGCGTGTTTGCCCTCCCTCTCCTCTGAAAGGGCTAATTGCAAATGCATTTGTTTGAGGAAGAGGAGAGGAGACCACCCGCCCCAGTCTCCCCCAAGTCCCACCGAGACGGAATATCAATGCAGCCCAAAGCGTTCGCACCGCGGCGCAAACGCACGCACATGAAAGAACATACACATGGGAGCAGTTCGGGACCATATCCAATCATACTTAACAACTGATAGCCATCAAACACAGATCCAACAGCTTTCATAAAACCATTTTGGACAATAAGGGGGTGATTGACTCCTTCTGATTTTACATATTAATAATGAGTCTGCATTCACCAACATGTGTTAGAACCCAGTGGGTGAAAACGTAAGCCTTAGGGAGTCCTCTATTTATGTTGTCTTCTTTATTCTGTCATTTTGTCACTCTCCAGTGAAAACCATGCATCTCTGAATTTGGTGATTTTTTATTTTTCCAACAAACTGAAGGATTACATTGTCCTTTATGTGTTGAGAAAACCGTTTTAAACCCCTATTGAATTATTTCACAAATGCTTTGTAATATGCTTTGTTACTCAATGTTTTTTCTTTTACAGATTTTATATTTTGATAGCTGCCATACATACAGGGTTCTTTCTGCATGTGGAGCTTAGATTGAATTAAGTGAATTCCTCTGTGTTACAGGCCAATCAATGATGGTTTTCTTGCGTTCGGTGGATGCAGCGTAACGTTTGCACATCATCGCCTCTCACCAGCTAATAATGCACTTGAGTGATCTATTTCCAGCTTTTCTTCAGGATGTCTGTTTCATTAGGGAGGGATTAATGCAGCTGCGCGTCACAGCCTCCAACTAGAAAGTTTTGCTTTTCGGCGGTTTCGTGTTTTCTTCCTGAAATTCATGAAGAGGTTAACGCCGCCGTATCACATTTGAAGATATGTCGTCACCATTTACAACGTGAAATACAGTGGCATTGACTGAAGCAGCGTCGGATTGATGCAACCATACAAACTGCTTCACAAAACAGTTTTTTCTCATTATTTATTTCTCTTTTCATTGTACAAATTAACGTATGTTGTTTCCTCTTCACCGTCCACACAACAATGTGATTCCCAGAGTGTCTCTTCATTTGCTGAGCTTTTGTCGTCAGAATTCTCTGTCATTGGCATAGCTGCTTAATAATAACCCCAGCCTCTGATCTACATTCAACTTCACCCAGCCCTTTTGCACTTTGCGCTGCTGCGCCTTCATGAACCAAAATAGCCGGTGCACTTGGAGACGCCCACACAGTCCGTGTGCCCAAAACCTGCCGCTTTGCACTCGTCATTGCGCCTGTGGGATTAAAATAGGGCCCAAAGAGTCTGCAGCCACGCATGCAGCACTGTGAGGCTGCAATGCTCAATGTACAGAAAGCCAAACCGCCAGATCACCAGAGCTCACGAATGTCTGCAACAAATTGCGTGGCGATCCATTCAACAGTTGTTGAGGCATTTTACTAAAAAACTAAAATGTCAACCTCATGGTGGCGCTATAGGAAAAGTCAGAGGATCAACAAAGCCCGTAGGATTCACCCTCTAGAGACCATGAAATGCCAGTCCATCAGACAGCGGTTGGCATTGCCATACTGAGAGCCACACAGCTGATTGTAACAGAGTGACAAAAAAAAAATAAAAAATTCAGGACCTGATGTCACTGCAGGAATGCGAGACCGTAGCAGAAAATCCGAGAGTAGTGTGGTGTTCTAGACGTTCGTGGTGTGAACGCGTAGGTGGCAAACTAAATTGTGTGTGATGGAAAATGGCTCCATACCTGGGTGGGAAAGAGATCTCCAGCTCATGCAGCCGATCCTTGAACACAGAGAGCTCTTTGTCATATTCTAAAAGCTGTGGGAAGAAAAAAGAAAGAAAGAATGGGAATGATGAGAGAGAAAAGTTTGAATTATTACTTTTTTTTTTTTCCCCCCAAACATTCTTGACCAAGGGAAGTCAGCTGAGCCTGAATGCTCTTTTCCGGCTCGGCTCTGCTTTGCATTCATACCGTACCACACGATCCTCTCTAAAAGTCAGTTTTCCACTGTAGGCCTCAGAGCACTTATTGGTGCTGCTGAACAGGATGTTTTGGTTCCGAATATGCTCCAAACGGTGTGTATTTAGGCTTCAAACTTTAGATTTGTCTTCTGAAATATAAGTAGGTTTTTTTCCCCCAACAAACAGACACATGCCAAGGCAATTCAAGGACAATTTGAAGCCTCTTCAGACAGTTTAATTCAATGTCTGATATTAGCTGAACCTAGAAGTCAATGATTTTATGGATGGATAAGGGCGGATAAGGGTAAGGCAAATGAGAGTTCAGGAGTGTAGAGCAGGATAGCGTCTTCGGGTTTATTTAGTTCTTTCCATGTTCCCCACGCTGGCGAAAACTGACAGCAGTTGACCAGTCGTGTGTGTGTGTGTGTGTGTGTGTGTGTGTGTGTTACTAGCCCTGTCCTACTGGGGGTCTCGCTCTCCACACTGACAGTGCATCCACACACTCGTCATCAATCATGTCTCCTCACCCAGCTGTACTCACTCACTAGAGTGTACGCACACGCGTCCCCCAATTTCCCCCCTTTCACAAAACCCATAAATCATTAGTGAAAAGTGCAATTAGTGGCTTCTTGTACACATTAATTATCTGGGAGATGAACAGGTAGCTTGGGCACCTGCATGACTGCCTCCCTGAGAGACTGACAGCGACGTTTCCCGGCAACCCGCGGGGGACCTCGTGCTTGCCCCACCCTTTCCTTTCAGACAGGAAGGCATCGAGATGAAGCTGAAACTCGTTTGTTTAGTGGTAAATTGGGCTATTGTACACGTTGCCAACACCGGGCTACCATTATGGCCCGATGAAGACCGCATCCCAGACGCTCCGAGTCTGACAGCGGTTGTATAGGCAGCCCGACGTTAATGACATTACATTGGTGTATTACATGCAGCAATACGTTGATGGCTACATGATGAAATACCAACGGAGACGATGGGGTGCACATGGGTAATATTTGGAAGGACGTCCTCACAAAGTGGTGGCGGAGAGAGGAGGACGTCCCTTGAATATTATTATATCAGCGGAAGGTAACTACAGTCTTTACTGACATATTCACGCTGTCCATGTGTGACTGTGTAAGCATCGTTCGCTTTCACAGCACTGTTGAGCACACATGTATAAATAAGCCAAAGTCCAGCATGCGCCTTCACGATGATGCGCTGTGTGTTTGTGTGTATGTGTGATTATGTGCCAGTGGTGTAGAACAGTGGCCATTACTTGCAGGCAGAGGGGCCTCCCAGACGGAGTCTCCGCGGTTCAGAAGGGCAGATGTGCTGCATTCATCAAACTCACAGTGCCGGGGTCACAGGAGAGACTCACACACTGTGGATGAGGGATGGCTAAGCAGGGGATGCAACCCCACGCTCCACTGTACACCCCGTTTCACCTTCCACCCGCTGATACCTTCCTTTAGTGTGTGTGTGTGTGTGTGTGTGTGTTACAGCCTGACCGATACTGGATTTTTGAGGCCGATAGCAATATCGATAATTGCGAGTTCAAGAAATCTGATCATTCGTTGTGGAAACCGAACACTATAAAAAGAGAATATATTTTAAATATCAAATAATTGATCATAAAAAAAACACCCAGCTTCCCCTTAGTTACTGTTGCTATGCTATTTCGCTTTTAACCGTACAAGAGAAAAGGCTTTTAGGATGAAGAATAACCAATGTGTTTGGCGAACATAACACTGTGCCAGATACCAAGTTTAGCTGGAGTTTAAACTTCCCAAAATCCAATAGAGCGGGACAGTGCCGCCAACGTTAGCCTAAACTCTGATACAGTAACATCCACGACCGGCTTCTACACAGTGGCGACATACTACATGGTGGATGTGATGGCCAGGGACTTTTAAAAATGTGAAATTCTGCTGAATTTGGTTATTACTGGAGGTAGTATGCTAACATTTTGCAGCTTGCACTGTAGCAGACACATAGTTTTGGAGAGGGCTAAGACAGCATCCAAACTCTTTGTACATGGAGCATTTCTCTTACTAGCCCCATGCATACCGCTTCAACATACGTGCCTTTCGCGACTGGACAACCGCTGTTTGGGGGAGGGTTTAGCGAGTGGTCATTTATGTATATAATGGCCATTTTTCTACATTCATTTACATTAATTGGAAGACAAAATTGTCAATCTTCTCTGCTAGACTATGACATGGCGACAATATTTCTATATTACCTCCAACACATCTTTGGCATTTCTGTACTGACATTTCTTGTTACCTATTGGCCGCCGTCATATACACATATTACCGATATAGCTGCAGTAAGCAAATGCCAACTAATATATTACCCTGGCTGATTTATCAGTCTAGCGCGGAGAGCAAAAAAAAAAGAAAAGACGGTGGGAAGTTAAAAGTGTGTGTAAAAGTATATTTAAGAATATATGCTGATAATGGTATAATGGTGAGTGCTCGAATCAATAAATGACAACTTTCTATAGGTGCACATGTGTAGCACAGGTGTGATTCTGCTTGTTTGAGGTAAAGCACCTTAGATTAAACGTGTGTGACCCATTTGAACAGCAGGGGATGAGCAACATATGGCCGTGTGTATCTACAGAGTGTGCGCCTTAAGTGAATGTTGAGTAAGTCGTTCAGGTGAATGAAAAACCCTGCAGCCTCAAATTTCACACTACATTTCATCCCAGGTCAATTAAGCATAATGCTTTGTTGCTCTGCTAGGTCAGTGGTTTTAAAAAAAAAACACACACACAAAAAAAAAAAACCCAGCTTATATTGGTTCAAGGCCTCGTGACATTATAAAGCCAGGAGTAGTTTGTCAACCAGAAGTGACCTTGGGAGTTGTGGAGGAGGTGGTGCGAGATGATGCAGCTCCGGCAATATCGCAGAGGGAAAAAGATGAAGAAGTGTCTGGGCGAAAACTACCCTGTCATGGGCACAAATTTCTGACTTTGCTCGGATGATCAGCACGCTCTTAAATCAAAGTGGCGGTGACGGTTAAGAGGCAGGAACTTAAGGCGGGTAAAAAAAAAAAAAAAGGGGGTGGGGGATGAGGTATTTGGGCCCCAACTGTCCCCCTCACTGTGCTGGAGGCTTGTCCACCACCTGTAATTGTGCTTTGATTTACGCGATGTCAAATATCCCCTGTGACAACACCTGCTGCCATTAAAACCCATCAATAAATGTTGGGGTGAAAGGTCATTTAATTTGATTTTTACACCTTACACTTGGCTTTCATTGCAGGGGCCATATTTTTCCTTCTTTTTATGGGATCTTCATTATTTTGTGTGAAAAAGCGATAAACTGTCACGGGGGGATGGCCGATTGGGTCGGCCCCTCTCACCACCAAACAAAACAGTACGGTACACTGCACCTCCGAACTCTCATGTCCATGTTAATTCAATTATGTAGCGAAGTTGGACGTTAGACAGAGACTGATATTTAATACAATGATCAAAAGCTGTCAAAAATGTCAGAAAAAGGACACAATAAGGGCACAATTTTGACTTTCTCCCCCCAACCAAGAAGCATTGTTAGAAGAGCTAGGCGAGGACTGAAAAACTGTTACATTGCCATAAATAACTTCCCGGAACCACTCAAAATAGAGGCGAGCTAAACAAAGAGACAACCAGGGACCCAGTACGGCATCAGTTTATATAAACCCTGTAAGGTCGGATTGCATTTAGCATGGCCTCTGTATAGCCACTTAAGAGCTTTGACAGGGGAAAAAAAACTTGGGGCTGGAGCGGCATTCGTTCTTTATTTTTTTATGCCCTCTCATGTTTAAAACGTCGCTGGGCTTTTGAGTAATGCTGAGGACTACGCTGTCAGCATGACAAGGAGAGGCAGGCCAGACAGAAAGGTTCATCACTTACTACAGCTAGTACACAAACATATACCCTCCTCTCCTGGTCCCCCATCTGCCGACACCACGCTGATAAAGTTACAATAAAGAGATACTGAAACAAAATCAATGGGGACGGGGGGGGGGGTTACTGTGCTGATCTACAGATGCACAGCACAAACATGCACAATACGCATGCGTTCACACACACACACACACACACACACACACACACACACACACACACACACCGCTCCTCCCATCTCCCCGCCGGAGCAAGGCCTCGCGGTGCCCCCTGACGCCACGAGCGCCCAGAAAATTTAATCTTCCCAAATACTCATCAGGGCTCTCCATCGTCCCGCCGTGACAGCGCCGGGGATAATTAATTATACAATTTCGATGGGAATATCGACTAAACAAACCTATTAATCATAGCAAAATTCAATAGGCATGGACACATTCAATCATGTCCCGGCCAATGATTACTCCTCTCAAAATACAATAATTATTTTCAAGAGCTGCCTCGAATTAAATTTCTGTCAAGCTGGTACAAGTCTTGCAGTTGATGAAGGATGCAATGGATTTTTTTTTTTTTTTTTTTTTTTTTTTCCCTTCCCAAGTGGGGGGGGGTGAGGGGGGAGTTTTATC
>CM022471.1:22469043-22490891 GCA_011952105.1 Coreoperca whiteheadi
AGGGGGAGGGAGGGAGGTCCTCAGCCTCCTGAAGCTACACAGTTCCTTAACATTTCTGCTGATCAGATTCAATGATTCGCACATGTCCTACAGTACAATGTGTAAAGTCAATATCTGCCAAGATCTGAGTCTTTCAAATTCCATCTTTGGTTAACTAACTGAATGATGTCCTTCTCTGCTGTGTCGGTGAACTAGCTTTATCACTAGGGGGCCTGTTTAGGCCCTTCTATTGAGATGATTGCTCCCTCAAAAATAACCAGAATTCCGACTGGTAGGTCAAACAGGGAGACTTATTCACACAATTACTAAACCCACAGAACTTTCTTTTAAAGTCTTCTTAAGAATCCAAAATTTGCAGGTTGAGTCACGCTGAATTCCGGGCAAGCGCTGTGAAACGTCGGTGCGAACACATGCGATTTGTGATGTAATCTTACAGCGCAGGAAACTTTTGTAAAGAAACCCTAATGGGGAAGAAATTGTGGAGTAAATTCCACTGCCTTTTGAGATTTTTAGGACTAAAGCGGCTGCATTCGGTACACAAGCATAAAGCAGAGCAAAGCTGACAAAGAGCATTTGTGCTCAGCAAACCTTCCCTGCAAAAATAAAGATTAGGCAGTTTGTTTCGGCCTGCTTAGGAGCCACACACGAGGAGTTTGTCACATGAAAGAACAGGGGCTACTGATATACACATGTACACCAATAGATTAAGACACTGTTTTACACCATCTGTGTTGCAGTGGTACTCTACCCATCTGTCAATCAATTTGGTCTAGACCTTTACAGATGTCTAAACCTACTCAGTCTGATTCAGGGGCATTTAAACACAAGTACACTCATGAGTAAACCTATCGTTTTCAAACATAGTTAGATACATGCTATAAAAAGAAATGTGTGTCACATCAAATAGAAACACATACAAGTACACCATAATTTGACACCAAATCATGTGGCACACCTGAACCAAATGACCCATCTTGGAACATGACTGGGTGGGTGATATGGAGAAAACAAATATAATGACGTGAATAAGAACATTTTTTTCCGATATCAGTACATACTGTGACACGGAACATGTATGCAAAAATCCCACAACGTCCGTGCAATAAACTACGCTCCACTGTTATACATAACATTAGACAAAACCTTCTGCACGTGGACAACAAAAACGGCAGAAAACATTTGGCTCTAATATGCCATTTCCTTGGAATCAACATTTTGTAACACGACAACAAGATATCATCACGATACAAAGCCAACTAAAGCTCATCAGTGATGATATAGAATTATCACCCAGAACTTCTATTGTGTTTTTACATTATGTGGCCAGCAACATAAATAAACTCTATGCCTCCAGTCTGGCCAGACGAGTGGCTTCACGATCCATTCTGCTGATGTGTGGGTGTGTGTGTGCGCGTCCTTCATGGAGCTTTTAACAAGGTCCAACTTTGAACTACTTAATGTAATATATAGCCGTATAAAAGTGGAAGTGTGTACGGGTGTTTTTCTTTCTACAGACGCACACCTCATCTACACTCCGTCTCATTTAAAAGTTACTCCAAAGACTTTTGGCCCCACAGGGACAAAGAGTGTGTGTTAGGCCCTAGTGACTAATACATTGTTTGTACATGAGCTTATTTACCTTTACACTACCCTTTTCTGCACCTACTATTCAAATGTGAAAAGCCCCCAAAACCAATTTGGCAACTGCAATTAATCTTTTGTCTTTCATTCTCTGGGTGCTCGGTTCCTTTCACAGATGATGAAATGTTGTAAATGGCAGCCGTTGAGACTATACAGCGGGAAAAGAAAGGCTGTGGAGTTGATAAAAATGAATTTAATTTGTGATAAATAAGTGGAGGTGGAGAAATGAGAGAGTAGATGAATATATAAGGGGTCAGGAAGCAAAGGGGTGACTTACTGAGGTCCCATTGTTTTCCCGGAAAACGTCCTGGTTGACATAATTAAAAAGCTTCTTTTCAAGCTGAAGAACAACCTAAATCAGCGGCAAGAGAGAAACGGTGCTCTGATTAATACCAACACTGATGTGAACTGGACTTTGTAATTAGAGCACTAATGAACAGCAGTGTGCTGCAGTGGCAGAAAGCACTGTTCATTCTTCACGTGTCTCACTGAGGCATCACGCCACTGTTAACGCAGGCGTGTGACAAATATAGAACCAGAAAATAATTTGTATTTTGAAGGTTTAATCACAAGTACAGAAGTGCAAAGTTCCTTTTCAATACAGATGATCGTGTTCTTATCAAGGCCTCGTCGCACCGGCGTTCTGCGGCACAATCAGTTCAGTCCAGTGGAATTTGCCACAGTCAGTGGAGCTGCATTCGGGGGCAAAGTAACTCAACGGCGCAAATCTTTCACATCAAGTTCGACTTTGGTGAACTTTGACACACAAATTCACACCGCTGACTGACAGCAAGCCATGTTGACAGCGCGGACCTTTGAGGCCTCTTTAAATGGCATGACGTTACTGTAACTTATTTGCTGGAGAATAAACTGCTCCACAAAAAAACATAAGGGGCGTGATTTTTAGACCGTTATGAGACGGGAGTCAATGGTGCAAATATCTCTCTTGAATATACTGTATGAACTTACTGTCCAGTTCGCGACTGAGCTAACAAGCTCTCTGACACACGGTTAGTGAATTTCACCGTAGCGCATTTAGCACATGAGAATTTCACTATGCCACTTTCTGGTGTGACTAGGCCTTAAGACAAGTTTGTTTTTGGTAACATTTGACAGAAATGTGTGAGGATAATAGTAGGACTGAAATTCAGTTACAAAAGTATGTTCATTTGATTGTGGGTAGGACAAATCAGTACAGCGACAGGCAGCATCACTGCAGTAGAGCTTACCTTTCGGTCATTGTCACTTTCTCGGAATATTAGCTTGTCGACTTCATTGGTGTCTGCGACTCGGACAGTCTGCATGGTGGCAGTGGAGCAGAGACTCTGGAGGCGGGAGAGGAAGACAATGAGTAATCACAAAGATGCAAAAGGAGGGGGGGGGACGTAAAAGGTCTAGTCCGATTAGGAACACATGCTAATTATAAAGAAAAAGAAAGTTACTAAAATGGAAACCATTTATGAATTTCTATTTATTTAACTTTGTTACCCAGACGTTCATACGCAATTATAGCTATCTCCCACACACACAGAGAGTACAGTGGCTGTACAGTAGTTTAGAATGCTCCGAGAGCCCAACACCATGCACTACACTGCGCCGCATTTGAATGATTTTTAAAGAACTGTCCCACAAACTACCACCTCACTGTCCCTTCTCTTTATCTGGGTCTATGTACTGACCCCATGGACTGTGTGCATGGTTAAATTCCCCTTTGTGGACTCTTTTAACAATTAGTTAAACATTCGACCATCTGTGTTTGAAGACAGTTGAATGAGGTAATCCCTCAGCCAGTGGTTCCCATACCCCACGGCAGAGACTGGCTGACCTGATTGAAATTCAAAGCACAGATTAGATAATCGGGTCAAGCCAATATAGCGAGCAGGAAAGGGCCCTTTAGACTGAAATGTCACAAATCAGTCCTGCTTCGGCCACGAAGAAATGGCACACCAGATTAGAACAAACACCGTGCCCTGAGAGAAAGTGGAACAACTCTCTGCAGCCACCACCCCGCCTCAACCCCATTCCTTCATGCTCACCCCCAAAAGCAACTTTCTAAAGCCCTAACAAATCGCTCCATCTTTCACTCATTTAGGCCATCCAAATGCAGGGTCAATATGGTCCCCTGGCAGCCAAATGCTAATGCGCTTAAGTGCGCTTAAGCAGCTTTGTGCAATGAATAGGCCAAAGAAGGAGCTAGTGAGAAGGGCAAGAGATACTTTCCCTGTCAAAAAGTCATTGTAGCCTCAACTTGCCACAGAAAGTCATTTTTTGCCATCTTTGATTAACGCCAATCGGCACCGAATGTGGTCATCTTCTATACTTTCGGTTCAATATAATTTTTTTTTTTTATACATTTCAGATGTAAGTGACAACAACCACAACCTTTGAAACCGTCTAGTGAATATTAAAACAAGGTTTTTTTCAAAACGGACCTTGATATTTTGGGATTCTGCAAGCATCGGGGTCTTGTAATTCTTCCAAGTGAGCCCCCTTCTGTTGTCCGCTTTGCGAATCCAAAAGTCAGTCAAGCAGAAGTCCCTGGCCACTTCACCGCTTCCACTGAGGCCAGAAGCTGCTGCTTACTGGCACAATAAGCATCAATGTTTAAAAGGACAGAAATAGCCCCTCCATTCGGGTTCAAATGATTTTGATGATCCAGTATTGGGGCTTGGATCAAAACGCGGTCATCACTGAACATGACTATGTCCTCTATATTTGGCAGCGTGCACGCGTGCAAATGCACGTGGATGTGGACAGACAGAAGGCCGTACATACAGATTTCTCCTTGGACGAGAGTGGGATGACATCATTGTCAGTGAGATAATTGAACCAGAGGTTTTGTATTCATGTTAGCCTAGATCTTGTGCCAAGAGTGTCACTGCAAGGAAGGTTCAATTAGAAAAAAAAAAAAGAAAAAAAAAGACAATTTGCTAAGGTTGCCTTTTCTTGTGGGGGAGGGAAAAAAAAAAAAGTCTTTTGCCAGAACAATTACATTCTGGATTCTTGGGTCAATTTAACTATTTTTAGCTTCAGGGAAAACTAGTGATTCCAACTGCACATTTTCTATTTGGCTGATTGCAAGAGCGACAAGGACACTGAAGACACTTGACACTTTATTTAAGACGTTTTCGACATACAGTCAGTGTCTAACGTAACACGATAAAGCTATTTGTTTCCCCATTTATATTATTCCAAACAAACTAAAGTTGACGAGTGCAGCCGGTCACCACTGGTGTGGCCAGTGCTTTACATATCCTGTCGCATAGTGTTGGATGCTGACATGTGGCTGATTGATATATTCATAAGTTCATTGACTGACGAATTAGTGCGTCAGTGCAGTCGGTGGTGGCCGATTGCACCCGATTGATCACAGCTCTCCTACTGGCGTCCTTCGGAAAAACGTCCCTCTCATCCGACACACGCAGAGCCTCCGAAGCTCGGCCCTCGCCCATCCCCGTGCCCCTGTCATAGGATCTGCCCAGCAAACACCGAGGTGGGGAAAATGAGAACCCCATGCTGTCACTTAAGACCACATCAATGCAGCGATGTCTCCGTCCAACTTCCAGCAGAGCCCAGGTGCTTGTGCAGAATCTCTGAACAGATCTCGCCCTTTCAAAGCTCCTGCCTCCTACGCACATTACACAGACAAGCTCTAACTGACCAAAATGATATTAATTCATTTGGCTCCTTATTTAATACATGGCAATTAGCCTGAGTAAGGGAGGGAGGAAACCAGGCAATGGGAAAATGTCAACAGACAGCTGTCGGTAAAAGCAGCCGTAGTCCAAGAGACAGTGAGGATGTCTTCACTCCTCTGGGCTATCTAACTGATCCTGCGAAGTGACTTGGCATCACATCTCTGCATTATGGGTCACAGGTCAACACTAAGTGTTTGTAGAGGGCCAGAGGCCGGGGGGCTGGGATGAGAGGTTGCCGAGGAAGGCGCTGCCTTTGTGCATCAATGGAGGATAATCTCATGACTGTCGGAGGAGGAAGCGGCTGTTTAAAGGAGCTCTCTATTCCAGCTTCTCTCCTTAGAAGAGAGGATAAAGCAATCTGTCCCACTTCAAAGGCCAAAGACACACACACACATTCAAGCCTTCTGTCTCTGGTCCTGCCAACAGATGGAGGCGATCCACTGTGCCCAACTTAAACACTAAGAAACCCACGCACACAACACCATGGCATCCCTGACAATGCATATCACACACAGGGGTGTTTTACTGCTCAACATTTTGAAAAGAAACAGACTAATGGGAAGTACTAACAGTAAGGAACATTCAATAACAATTACAAGGCAAAGGTTTAAAAGACAAAACAATATTTAATTTATGAAAAACAATTAAACCTTCGCTGCTGATTCTTGTTAACACTGGCTCTTGATCTATATTTTTCTTATTATGGAATAAACAAAACCAACAATTTGTTAGTCCCTCTCTCAATACTTTCTGACTTTCCGACCCTCTTTGTGGCACTCAGCCCCAAAGGCCATTGGTTTCTACTGAAGATGTAAACCTTTAAAACCAGGTCGCACATCTGTAGTGTCATTAAAACAATTAAAATAATAAAAAGGCTAACTAATTTCATAAAATATCTGGCCACTGTTCTTGGCAAATGTTACTCAAAAAGGCGCAAATGGTGCATTTTCAGCTGCGGATTAATACATATTTGGGATGCTTGTGATTATTTACAGCAGCAGGATGGTGCGGGATTGAATCAAAATAAACTACAGTGTTCAGTGTTAATAAAGGAACATGCCACCCAGTGCGGTCTGGCTCACTGACAGGTTTTTCATAGTTTTATTATATATTATTAGAACAGTTTTAGATATATCAGGCTTTAGATACTCAGACTAGTTAGTAAGATCCTTTAAAGATTTATTTGTATAGAACTCTTTTTTGCAGAATATTAAACAGTATATTTCATTATAGTGTACTGTATGGCTTATGGCACTTTAACATTGGCTCTGGCATCTCCATCCCTTTGAACTTTTGAACTATGGTCCACATTTGAGATCCTGTTAATATATATTTATATAATTATGTGTGTGCGTGCGCATGCTTTATGCCTTTGTCCATATTGACTCTGATGAAGACACAGCGGTGTTGAAACATTATTCTGGTTAGTATATGTCAGTATCTGCCAAGTATGAACAAGTAGCAGAAACGTGTGACATAACAGGGTACCAGCCAATGCACGATTCATCCAAACTCCTCTGGGCTTTATATCCCTCCCTACCTCACCCCAATCCCAGGATTCACACTATTCACCAAACTGTCATTCCTCCAATATAATAATCCATTGAGTGCATTTAGAACTCAGTGATTAAACCTCAATTAGCTAGAGAGAGTGTGAGACTGTGTGCAGAGGGAGACAGGATGAGTGGACAATGAGCTAACTATTCATTCTTCATTACCAGAGGCAGGGGGACAGGGGCTCCCCTTTGTGTCAGCAGGGGCAGTGGCATTGTCAGAATGCGCCATTATTTTCCCGCTGCCACGCAAAGCCGGGCTGCCAGCTGAGTTAAGGTGTGCCAACGGGGCTGGCAGGTTCAGCTTGAATTGCTTAGCACTCTGATCACTTTTCTTCCGCTCGCCGCCGTTCATCACGCCCATCCCGCATGCATGATTGCGACATCTGCCCGAGCTGGGTAAAAGGGGGCATCCAAAGTAGGCAACAACAAATTCGGCCTCCAGCTTTCCTGCCAGCTATTACACGGGAACGACAGTAAATCAGCTGTGACCCTCCGCACCCGATCTGACTGGACACAAGCCAGAGTTATCCACTCCTGTCCTCCTGTGGCTGGCTAATTTAATGCTTCCAAACACTGTGGATCCATCATTGACACACACACACACACACACAGCAGGATGGGGATTCAACATGGAGGAGAGGTGAGAGTGGACACATTATCACCCGCAAAGTTCGCGTGTGTGTGACCCTGTGGTCAACAACTGACCCTAGTAAACCTGGCCTGCGTCACCCCCAACAGCAAGTAACACACACACACACAAATGCTAACCCCTTCCCATGAACTCGCTGAGCTGTGTGAGAGCTGACACACTGAGGGTTGGTGGCGGTGTGTGCGTCGTAGGAGGTCTCCTAACCTGCCACGCCCTCACCAAAAGCGAGCTTGGAGAGGTAAGAGGGCGTGCAAGGTAGTGATAATGTGCCCTATTTATCTTGTGCATTATAACATCTGGGAAACTTCTCTAAAAACAATGGCGCGCATTGAGGGCTGCCATTCTGGCTTTACCTTCAGAAACTGGCCAAATGGGTTTGTCCCCTCGGAATGGATAATGGACAGGCCACAAATCATTTAGGACAACAGGACGGAGGGGTGTGAAAGAGAAACTGAATGTATGTGTATGTTTTGTGTGAGAGTGTGTGTGAGTGTGTGAGTGTGTGAGTGTGTGTGTGTGTGTGTGTCCCCTGGTATTTAACTTCTCTGCTGGCCCATTCTGCAGGGCCCCGCAGGACAAATTGCCCTGCATGGTTGTCTTTCAGAGGCAGTGCAGCGCGCAGAGAAAGGGACAGGGCTGAAACACAGGGAACAGGCCTATAAAAATTCATCACTTTGACCCCGGTGACCTCCCACTACCGGGGGGGGCTGTGCAGACACACACACACCCCCACAGATGCACGAGCATGCCCTTGCTCACCCACTCAAACTCATAGTCAGAGCTGGAAATTATCGCCAAACATTTTAAGTCAAGATTCATATTAACAGAAACACACAGTAACTTGAACAAGTCAAGTTGAGCCACAGAAAGGTACTAAACCTCCCGATCCTTCTGGGTGTCTCTCTGTCTCTCTCTCCCACATGCACACTAGCAGACACAATGGCCGTGGAACAGCCTTCGACACAGGAAAGGGCCACCAGATGCTTCATTGTGACTGTGCCCCTGTGTAAAGTAGTGGCAGTAAAAGGAGGGTGGGTTCTCCTGAGGCGTATTAGTCCCAGTAAGAGGAGGACATTGTCTCAGGCCGGGCTCTTGACACATTACTGCCACCTGTACAAAGAAAACCTAATGAGAGATTTAATCTGAGAACCCTCCCCTGCCACTTTTGGCCAGCACTTTGAAACCAACCGCAGCAGATGTCTGCAAGACTGTTTAACGTGCCGGCTTCTCTTAACCTCTCAATAAGGCCCCGCATGCTTAAATTGCTCAATAGCCATCTTAATGTGGCATTCATTTGAATGTTGTTAGCTGCAGTTGTTATGTTTCCAAAAGGAGGCTTTGTGATCTGAAGGAGTAGCCAGCAGTGCTATGGCCATTCAACGCCTCAGACTTAAGGAGAGCATTTATCCCGTTAATGAGGAAACAAATTCACATCCAACCGTGCAGCAAACACTGTAGCACATTTAAACACGGCCAACGGAAGAGATATTGATATAGAGTATAAACACTTACTAAGCACCTGAAAACATTGCACTCTCGTTTAATTTACCTATTCCACTGCAGCTCTAGCTGGAAATCAATTACAGGGAACAGACAGTGAGGTAATTTGTCGTGGCTGAGTCAATTACAGAATACTGAAGACCCAACCAGTGATTGGTGATTAGTGATGGTCCAATGGGAAAGCAGAGTCTGTCGAGTTCATTACTCTGGTATTCGATAAAGCCTGGTTAGCACTATCACAAGACGAACTAAAAATATACAACAGAGATTGTTTCATATGTTAGAAATTGTCCACTTAGTTAGGCTGAGATTAAATCAATGAACACGGATTTCAGCAGTGAAAATTGTTATATAGGAGTATTACATCAAAGAGTTTTGCTTTTTCTTCTCCGTGGCAGCAGTTGAGCTACCAAAGCAGTTGATGGCTTTTTCAGGCAGGCAGGTGACCAGCTATCTTCCTCCCAGCGTGCACTGGGAGGAGAAGACCCTGGCGAGACACAAAACCCTCCTCGCACACAAAGAACACTGATTCATTTGGTGCACCACCCTTTAATTTGTTTGCACCATTTCATCTAAATGATGTGCCTGTCCGCCAGGGTGAGAGAGAGAGGTGTAATTCAGCCAAGGAAAAGGGAACGAGGAAGATACGGGGGGAGGCTGGCTGGAAACCCCACCACAGGGCGCTAGGCAACCCTCTAGTGGGTGGGCTTTGTGATACATTTTACCAATTTTTCATGCCCATCCCTCTTGATGTGACCCCACTCAGGGCCTTTTATGCCCCTGACAGCTCTGCGCAGGAAAACATGCTGCCGCTCTGATAGCATGAAATCGGGAACAAAGACCCCCAGGGAGAGGAGAAGGGGGCCACAGAGGCACGCTGTGCTCCGGTCCCGCCTGGCTCTGGACACAAACAGATGTTAGGCCAGCCACGGCTCTCTCTCTGCCCCCTGAAAGAGGAGGCCCTGTCGGAGAAATGGGCCTGCAATGCATTGTTTCGGGCCTCCTCTAAGACAAAAACTGGAGCCACTCCTTCTGAAAGGGCCCGGCAATATGGCCGTCACAGATAAATCACACAAGGGGGAGTGAGAGAAAGGGCCATGAATTCTCAATGTGGCCCTTAATGGGCCCTCTTAAATATGATGGGATATTTGTGTGTGGATGTGAATGGAGCCCAGCGGCTTTTAATGTCAGAGGGCTAAGTTGTTTAAAAGCCCATGGTGCCAACACCGGGTTTACAGCGGTGTTACAATGAGCCATTCTGTGGAAACATCACTCTGCTGCTGACAGTAAAGATTCACACTGGGAAGCCTGTAGGCCAAGTTGTTTAATATAATCCTAGCACTTCTACCGGCCTCCTCAACAGCAGCAAACGATTTTATCATCACTCATCTGTCTGTTTTTAATTTTGAGCCCAGGCAAACAAATGCTATGAGTTAAGGTCCTGCCTGATTGGAACGGGAACTGCTTCTGGGGACTGCTTCTTCGCACATGCGTTGGAACAAACCCTAATGATTGAAATGCTGGGAATAGCAATGGAGACGGTGTCTCCCAGAGACAACATGCGTTATCTGGGCAACCACGCCATCCTTCAGAGAGAGAGAGAGAAAAAAAGCAATTATTGTGCGCCGTTCTACAAAGACTAAGGACTGCATTAGTCAAAAATAGACTGACATCATACAAGTTGGACACTATGTACCAGGCACAAAGAGATCGCTATCCTTCACAGTTTATGCCACATTTCATCTGGACTAAATAATAGCGTCACTGTTAGCTGTTGCTGTTCCTCCTCGTGATTTCAAAAGGCAGGGGGGTCCATTCCGACTCGCAGAAGACAAGACAAACCATCAATAAAGCATGAGATAAGGAAAGAGGGAGCTGGAAGCCAAAGTTGATTATTCATGATTTATAGAGAGATTACACTGTTTCGAGAAAGTGGTGGATTAAATAAAAAAAGACATTGATTGAATTTTGAGTCCACTTGAATTTACAGACCCATCAAATTATTCAGCAATTACATTAAGAATATTTATATTGTTTGCATGATCAGGACAACGGCATCATGGTTACTAATAAGTGCAAGACACTCCATCATTTTAAACAAAGTGTACATATTTTAAATTGCATTACATAAAACATTTCACATACACAGCTTGGTTACAATGAAGTGTCTGGCATCCTGACTCAGATAGAAGGCTCAGGAATATTCAAGGCATGCCTTTACTAGTTTAGTGTCCGGGTGTTTGCAACATACCAAGAGTTTCTGGTTAATGCTCTGCAAATAATCTGCTTTAGAAGAACCAATTCAATTTTGTGCGAATGGAGCTCCCGAAAAGAGACTAAACATCTCGTGTCTTTTCTTTTGGGAGCCTTTCCCGATCTTTCAAAGGCAAATTTAGAAATTATTTGATGTAGAGCTGAAACGACTGGCCGATAAATCAATTAGTCTATCAACAGAAACTTAATCTGCAACAATCTCAATAATATCGATGTAAAAATGTACTGGTTCCAGCTTCTGATATGTGAATATTTACTATTACTTATA
The DNA here is from genome assembly GCA_011952105.1 of Coreoperca whiteheadi. Taxonomy (NCBI): domain Eukaryota; kingdom Metazoa; phylum Chordata; class Actinopteri; order Centrarchiformes; family Sinipercidae; genus Coreoperca; species Coreoperca whiteheadi. The sequence continues at coordinate 22,480,630 of CM022471.1, forward strand.
TTTGACATTTTACAGACCAAACGATTCATTGATTAATCAAGAAGATAATTGGCAGATTCATTGATAATGAAAATAATCCTATTTTGCTGACATGCGCTGTGGAATGCCAGGGGGCACTTTCAGATAAAGAGAAAATAGAGAGGATGTTAAAGACAGAACAAAGAAGAAAGCGAGACAGAGTTTTTGGGGGGGAAAGGAAAGAACGGACAGTTGACGGGACAAAGTAAGAAGAGAAGATAAATAACCGAAGGAATGAGTGAGTGAACGTTTTTGGGGGCATGAAGGAGAACCACAGGGAAATAAATAGGATTATGTAGGAGCATTTAGGGCTCCTAAGTTGTGTGTACATACTTTGAAGTTATTAAGTAATTTTGCAAATTACCGACTTGGCTTTCAGCAGAACCTCCCTACCCAACAATCAAACAGGGGGGGAAAAAGGGGGCCTGATACGAATGCATCACGACACTCGGAGCCATACACATGGTAGAAATCCCCCGTTATGCGTCTAATGTGCACTAATAGCATAACGGATACATTTTTCTTGGATGTTTCAGACATACTGCAAGTGGTGTTAAACAGGCTATCTCCTCGACTGTCAAGCTTTTATAAAACAACTATAAAACTATTCTGGGAGGAGGAGTGACAGCGCAGCAGTAGAGCATCAGGGGCAGGGTAAAAACATTGGCGCCAGCTGGAGAGGACAGCAGTGGTGAACGGTTTAGGGGTAACTCAGGTTACGTCCCTGACCGGGGCCAACTCCGGGGGCCTACAAGGCAACGTGCCCTCCAAGGCCCTGTTAGTGCCAGGCTCTGCGCTCATCCTTGGCTTGGATTGTCACGCCACCCCACCGTTGGCATGGTGTTCCCAGCTGCCGGTCACAGCGGCCGCCCCCCCTCCAAGTACACAATGGCAATAGCATGGCTGGCGCCGGGCTCAAACGGCCTGTTGTTAATGAGCAGGACCAACAGAAGCCACTGCTTGTTCTTCATTTGCCAGCGTTTTAATTATATCGACAGCGCTCCCATCAAAGCCGCATCGCTCAAGTTACGCCCTCATAGCTGAACTCTTTTTTTCCCTCTGCGTCTTCAGCGCTGTATTCATTAGCATCGAAAACAAACAGAGAGAAGAGAGAGAGAACAGGCGCTGTTGTCTTGAGGGAATAGTCTCCCTCTATATCCAGATGGGTTATCTGTGATATAATGGGCCCTCATTGTGATAGATTGGACTCTTCTAGCCAGATAATGTGCCTTTTTTTTTGTATTGTATTGTAAGGAAACATCTCCATCGCAGGCTTCACCTGTGTGGCCATAAACAGGCGCGGGTCAAAGAGCGGTTGCTAATAACTCCGTTTTAACGTGAAGTAAATGAATGGGGTTTACTGCAACAGGACAATTAAAAACAGTGTCAGGTGGGTTGTCTTTCCCAGAAAAATATATTGATTTCGTGGGCTACAACAAACCGTGTAAAGGATTTGTCAATATAATTTGGCCTAGCTATAAAGTAGTCAAATACAACACTCCAGTGCCTTCTCTCAGCCTCGCTAATACTCCATATACTCCAATAAATTAAGTAAAGGAGGAAAAGAGAACATTTTTACAACTCTGCCCTGAAGAATTATGATATAAAAGCTGTCAAATTTATTGTAATAAGCTTCCCTTTTAAGTCAAAATCCGATTAAGTACAAGAGGGCTGATGCACGTGTGTGTGTGTGTGTGTGTGTGTGTGTGTGTGTCTGTGACTGGGTGTAAATGCATGAGTGTATCTGGGAAACTGAAGGCAGCCGAGGAGGGTTGCAGTCCCTAGTGTCAGGGGTTCCACAGAACAGAGGCCCAATCAGTGCTGGCCCGCTGGTTAATGGATGGATGGCCCCCAAAATTAATTAGCCTGACTAATGTAGTGTACACTTAATTACACTGGCCGCCTTTTGATTTATAGCTGGCCAGATACACACATGCTAGTCAAAGTCGGGGCTAAAAAGGGAACATTTCCTACCCTTTACTGGTGCTGATTATTTACCCAGACTAGGTTCAGCAGCCAGCACATTGGTCATCAACTACGTAATGAACTCTTGCTGGTTTCAACGAGAGGGGCAACGCAAAGACTGCAGGTAACATGGAGTTTCCCTCGCACTACTTAAACCGTGACACCTACAGCATACATGTTAGATTATTAGTACAAACTGAAGCAGATTATGGCGCTCCAAGGTGGTTAGTCACTTAAAGCTAGGGCAGGTGATGCATTTCAGGAGCATTTATTGTTATATTTGTTGAAATTCTTTTTACATCCTGACAGCAATCAATAAATCAAACGCTGGCATCTGTGGCTGTTGCTGGCCTGTAATAAGTCGAATGAAATGATTGGCTGGCCTACCGAGCTGCGCGCACTCCGCCCGTGCGCCCATTGCGCATGAAAGTGTGTTTTGGGGGAGTGGCTTTGGAGGGAGGCCTGAAGGGACGGGGTGGGATATTTTTTTGGTTTGGATACTTTCAAAGTCCAGCTCTCTCTTCCTAGTGTCTCCAGAGTTACCTAACCTAGCTGTTAGTCCTTCTTTGAATCTTTTTCAGACTGGATCGGAAGTAGCGAGGCAATCCTCCCAAACCCTTTTGTATAACACCTTGCACATTCATGCAGCAATTAACACAAAGAAAAGATGGCATTCATGACAGAATTTATCCTTAATATGTCTTTCCAAAAAAATTGCTTGCTAATATTTCTCTCACTGTTGTCGTGGGGGCGCGTGCATTAAGAAACTCCACGGTGTGAAAAAAAATGAATGATCTATGATCGCTGAGCATTTTACAGTATTCATTAGGAGTGGGGCTAGCCTAGGGCCACACCTTTAATTTCATGCTGCTCAAGCGAGAGAAAAGGACACGGGACAAAGGATGGAGGATTGATGCCTGGGACGGCCCTCTGCACTTCCTGCAGCCGCAGACAGGGGGTGCTGATCCAAACCTCTGCAGTCAGTGAGAGGCCAGCTAGCCTAATGAAATCTGTCCATGTAGCAGCAGATCAGGCCCAATTAAAAAACAGCCCCACACCATGTCACAGGGACAGTAGATCAAGTCAGCAATTAACCTTCCCGCTGGCCTCTATCAATCCTTAAATTGGAGCAGGCCGGCCAGCAGCACACAATCTCTGCAGATATTAAATTTACATTCTATTAAGTTTAATTAGGAGGGATTTTAAATATACTAGGAGTCCAGGCACGGAGCCCTGAGCCTGTCATCGACACTGCTGATTCACGGCCACCAGCCTCCTCGAGGGACACACACACACACACACGCAACTATACACCTTACCTTCTGACTGAAGCATTGCTCAAAAAAACCTGTGTTTACTGTTGGTGTGAATGGGTCAACAAGGATTATGAGACCTGGCATCATGACTGAGCTCCCAACCGGGGAGCTGGCACTGCTCAGCTTTGGTCTGAGAGGCTGAACGCGGCTTTCTACAATAGAAGAAGAGAAACTACGGTGGCCGCGAAACTCACGGAAAAAGCCAACGGCCCTCCCTAGAGCCAGAGTTCGGTTTGTCCGTTCTGGGCTACCGTAGAAACATGGCGGTGCAACACGGCCGCGCCCTCTGTAGACAAAAACCTTATTTTAAGGTAATGAAAACACAACAAATCTTATTTTCAGGTGATTATACACTAATGAAAACATACTTACTACTAAATATTATATTTCATTTCTGCCACTAGCTCCCCCTAACTGTTACACACTGGACCTTTAACTGTATTCTTAAAAATGTAATTCCACACCATTAGCGTAGTGCTCACTGCCCGCTTCCATCTTCATTATAATACCATTTCCCCCCAAACATTTGGGACGCCAGCCGTCAAACAGATGCCTTTGGGCCAGCCTTGAAACCTCAAGAATCAAGTCTCAAATGCTAGGTGTTTAGGTCTGTTTTATTGCAACAGGTCTCCACGCTGGCATGACAGGCATTGACTCTTTAGTCAGTTAATCACTAGTGGCTTGAACGTGGCTCGAGCATGAGTGCTCAATGAGGGATTAAAAGAAATAGCAGGCAGCACATCAACGAGTGGACTGTGAAGCATCGGATACACCAGACAAAATCTTCAAAACCATTCCTCTGCGGTTTCCTGTGTCATCAGCACCGATGCAAAGCATGATCAAGCCAAAGCATGATCAGACCCATGGGAGAGGAGAGAGAAGGTTGGTGGGGACTGGACCACCTCCAGGGTGCTCAGCCCTAGCATTAGTCTCCACGTGGCTGTGTCCTTTGTCTGCCAGTCAAAGGGCCGCTGAATGGGGGTCAATTGAAACCAATTCCCTCTGTCGGACACAATTAATGGGGTTGCCCGGGCTGGGCAGAAGGGGGGCAGCCGCAGGCCTTTGGTTACTGATCCTGCCGCACAAGCATGCCAGGAATTTGCCACCTGGAATTTGCCCTGTGACAATCACTGTACACACATGGATACATCCTAAAATGCCCCGTCCCACCCACCCACCCTGAAGGCAGGATGGGTGACAGGGGAGTGGCTAGTGGTTGTCCACAGTCTAGTCACCCACAATGGACCCGAGACGGAGAAGAAGAGAAGCGGTGTAGCGTGCAGCTGTAGAGAAATGTACTGGAGTATTTTCTGACCCAGTGACTCTCAGAGTGGGGCCTAGTGACCCCCATGGGTGTTTGAGGGTTGTCCCTGGTGTTCAAATCAAAAAGGCAAGTAGTTTAATTTTGCCATTATTTCGTCCACTGAACACACGAAAAGTATCTATTCATCTTCATAGCTGTTTTGGGGCCCTTTCCTATCGATTATAAGTGGAGAAAGAATAGGGAGTAAAGCAAAAAAATGAGCCTCTCAGACAAGTGAGAAGGAGAGCCGGCCTCTCTGCGTCTGAATCAATCTTCGGATAAGTATGGACGATCGATCCAACACCGGCCCATCTACAGTTAAGCACTTCAGTGGATGTGCACTAATTGCCCTGTTGACATTAATTGTCATTAAAGGCCTTGAAACAGCTTGCCGGCTGTGAGTTACATCCTGCGCTAAGGTTGCAACCCATTTGTTTATTGGTGACATCACAGCTCTCTCTGCCACTAACGCACAGGTCACTGTTAAATCGGGCAGGTTGACCACTGCGCAGGGCGGGTTTATATGAAGCCGTGCTGCCCCTCTAACGACACATGACATCATCAGGCTTTTCTCTTGTCCCCGTTAAATGGGCGGTACGTATGAGGACCCCTCATTACGATGGAGGGAAAATGTCTAGGTGTGTGTGGTATATGCCATAGCCCACAGCTCTAACTTCCTGAGGGGAAGTCTAAAAGGCCCCCCTGCATTGCTGCCACACCCCTTTAAATGGGGTGAATCAATCAGATTCATTTAGCCTAACAAATTGGTTTTTGTGTGTGTGTATTCACTCTGGATGTGAATGGGGGCCGAGGTGCATAAGAAAGGAGCTGTGTGGAGGGGAAAGGGGGCAGAGATGGACACACACCGATGCAAGCCTAAAACATCCCTGGAAAAGGGGTCATGACCCCTACTGCACTCAAACAGCATTTCAGAGTGGTTGAGAGGGTGAGCGCTTACCTACCACAGAGCAGCATGGACAAGACAGGAAACATGAGAAGAGAGTTGTCTAGATTAGCTATACAGGATAAATAGGCTCCAAATCATCCCATCTGACTTTGTCTGAGTGGATGCTTTCCTTTCAGATCAATGCATCCATGTTGCCTGCCACTACTGGCATTGAAAACAAATCTTTCTTATGAAACCAAATAACATTTTACATCCCTTTTTTTAATCACAGAAATGCTGACAACCTATAAAACAGCCTATCATTGATATACAATCTCTGTGGTGACCTAAATGTGTGCAAGGCCATATTTAATTGCAAAAGCTGACTTCTGAATAGCTTCACTGTTTGCACATCTGCTGTTGTGGATTCTCTAGTTGGATTTATTATCGCCGAAGCAACGCATTTTCACATGATCAGGCAGCCAGTGTGACCCAATTACAGATCCAAAATCAAATGTACTGCACAAACGTGGGGGCAGTAAATCAATGCCCCTGATAAATTGCTGATCCTATTTAGATGGTCATTCTTTAGGGGGTGGTTATTTACTGCCCCCCTAGTGGCCGGATGATTAAACTACAGCACAAAAGGTTTCTTCTTGTGTGCCACACAGAGAGCGAAGTCCTTCCTAAGTCATTTAAGCAAAACCCCTCCATTCAGAAAGCCTTCCCTCCTCTTTCCTTCTCCCCTGAATGGGGCTCTGGTTGAAATGAACAATGCCCACACCTTGAGCAGGCCCACTGCTTCAGGGTCATTGTGCTGGAGAGGATCGGCCAAACAAGCGGCTCTCCCACCCTGTTATCGTAGGACACCGCTGTCTGCGGCGGGCCTTTATGACTTGTTATGCCCCTAACTCCCCCATCTCCTCGCGGGGAACGCTGAATGACTGCGCTACCTTGGCTCTCACTGGCTTCATTTGCACCAAGAAAAGGAGGGGACGAGGAGGAAGAAAGAGGGGGAGGGAGGGAGGGAGCAGGAGAGGAAGGGAAGGGAGAAAGAAAGAGCAGTGAATGGCACCATAACATAACAATGCACTTGGAGGCTCAGTTGGCAAACACAGCTGGGCCAGCAACAGTGAAGCGTTTAATGAGTCATAACTCTAAAGAGACAGTGGGCTACTAAAACCCCTTTTACTATATTGCAATCTCTCTCTAATACACACAAACACAAGCACACGCACACTTTATATTACTCTGAGTTTGACAGTACTTAACCACATATGTATGTAGTATATTACCATTCAGTTGTGCACAAATTCCCCCACATCGCACAGATAATCGACACAATTAGCCTTTTCGTCACTGATTTGTCAAGTGTAAAACAAAACCACTCACCTCAATAACCTGCTTCGAGTCCAGCCTGAAGTTGAAGTCTCCAAAGACAAAATATGGCAGCTTCTCATACCGCTGGTCTGTGATCCTGAAAAACATTACAACTACTTGTCAGTGAAAAGGTTTTAAACAACCATTGTAACCTCTGGGACGGGTGCTGGCAGATGGGACGGCTGAAAATCATCATTCCTAATAGTATACATTTTAATAAGACTAAATACCCTGAAAATCCCAATTTCAAACGTACATTACCATTAGATGTCAAAGACTTTTCAAGCTGTCCTTTGATGATTCCCCTGACCTGGGGGTATTAAGTTCACGAGGGCCACAGCACCACCTGGTGGTCTGAACACCTTGATTAGAGGAGTTTTACCTTTCCAGAGTCCCTGCTCTGGTAAAGAGTTTTTTTGTTAACCTTTTTTGACATCTTTTCCTGGTCTAACAATCTTTTGGCACATGAATTTTACCGCATTCATGACGAACCCAATAGCACCTTATGGACATAAGGATGGGGTAGATGATGGAAACATGTAATGTGAAATGCAAAAGCTTTATAGGGGAGGGGGATATAAAGGTGTTTAAACAGCTTGCAATCTTGAATAAGAAATAGATTAAAGTTCTGGACAAATGGTACGTCATGATTGAGATTACAACCTGAAAAATGGATGTCCCAACTATATTATCCTAATATTACTGTATGTGTCGTTTACTATGAAAATCTAGCGATGTGTTTGCATTTTCCTACGTGCAACGATTCACGCAAAAATTAAAATGAACGAGAGACCGAAACCGCTCGAGAGACCACGTCATCCCGGCACCGCGTTCTGTTCATCTTCTTGGACTTGTCCGATGTACATGTGCCTGAACACAAGCAAGTAAACATGCCTTTCAGTTCAACCTGTTAATTCTCAGCTGACGCCACAATTAAATTAGCAAATCTTGATCATAATTTCCTTTGACGGCAAGGAAAATTCACTTTACTGAATTGATCAAAGGGAGAGCGAACCAGGCCCCAACCCCCGAAGAGATGAAGCCTGAAGATGTTCTCTAAGTGGGTCCTGTACCGAGTGGTGACATGATAGCAGCTGCCTCAGAGAGAGATAAGACCCGCTGACCCTAGATGTGTTCGTGGGCTTATGGGTTTAGACTGAGTCAGAACCAGACTTGTATAGCTTGAAGGACTCCATCCACCCACGCTGCCACATGCTCTGCATCAGCTGGAGTGCAACTAAAGTGACTATTATTACTTTAATCTGCCACTTTTTAAGCATTTCCTGGCTCGCAATTGTTTTAGAAACCTGAGCGTATATAGCGTCAGAGGAGTCATAGAGTTAGATCCTCTATCTCATGGACTACTTCCAAATCTCCAGAACCTCGCCCCAGCATCCCAGTGCTTAAAAAAAATAAAAAATAAAGCGCCTAAGCGACATATAATTAACTCCTACGCCTCATCACCTACTTAAAAGTGGCTCTTCTACAGAGCAGAGATAGGAAATTAAGGTGGACGTAGCGCAGCCTCTTGTGTAATTAATGATTCAGGACGCTTGGCTCGCTATCTCCACTAACCGTGCGGATAAATCTCACAGTAGACTTCTCAGGCCCAGATAACAATATATTTATGGGGCCGTAAAGAGCGAAGAAGCCTCTTCTTAGTGGTGGGTCTCAGCTCTGGGCGGCTGTCGTAAAGCACGGCCACTTTTTCTCTTCGAGACCGAGAGAGGAAATGGCAGAGAGGCGAAGGTGACTGTTGTAAGGAGGCCTATTATATTAAACAGAGAGTATGGAACTTTGACATCCCATTATATTAAACAGAAACTTTATTGTCTCTCTATCCCACAGGGTTTTCAAAAACAGAAAGATGGGAACAGCATCTTGAATTCCATCTCCAAAATAACAACCAAAATGTTTGATTAGGTTTGATGTAATTATTCATTTCCAGGACAGTTCCAACTACATGATGGACGTCTGCTTGAACACTTCAAAATGAGACCTACCATTTTTAGCCGTTATTTGAATAATATGGATCCTTCTTTCTTGTAGCCACAATTTGGGCTGCAACTAACGATTACTTTCTCGATTAATGGTTTGGTCTATAAAATATCAGAAAATATTGAAAAATGCAAATTCCCAGATCGCAATTTCACATCTTCAAATTGCTTGTTTGTTCGACCGAAGGGTCCAGAGGCCAGAGATATTCAGTTTGCTGTCATAGAAAAAGAAAAGCAGCAAATTGTCAACATTTGAGAATCTGGAACCAGTAAACCTGTGTCATTTTTCAACTAACTGATTCATCGACTTATCGTTTCAGCTCTACTCACAATACTAAAAGGCCTCCAGTCGGACGGCAGCAGCACCATCAAACATTACTGGCAAAGCAAATGGCTGTTGACGCGGCGGTATCGTAAAAAGCTTGCCGTCACAGACTAAAGAGATGGGGCCAAACAGAAAAAACGAGATGCTTGGCGTGTGCGTGGAAGAGAAATATATGTGCCTCGTTAGACTCCAAAACACACGGGCAGGCCGTGTAGATGTGTGTACGGACAGTTGCGGACACGAGCAGCTGATGAAATGTAATGCATGCGGATCCTAAGCTTACATGGACGCTGAAGTAGAATTTGCCTCGCGGTAATGGTTTCATAAAGCCTCATCACAGCTAAAGGTGAAATTCAGATTAGCTCATTTACATCACTGGGCCCAAGAGGGTTCTGTGGCTCGGTAGCCAAAAGAGACTATATACTGTGAGTAGCCATGGATCATTGAGCAAAACAATGAACCCCTACAATCGGACTCACTGCACATCTCTATGATAAGATTCTGAGCTAAATACTTTATCAAACTGTGCTAGTAATAGCACACTAACAGTTACCGGTATAGAGCCTATACTGTATGCGTGTGTGCTCGCAGTACTTCATTTGTACAGTCAAACTGCGACTGATGTCATTAATGACCTTACATCCTGGCGCTAAGAGACTCCGCTCTATTTAAACAGGGTTAGTGGCCAGTTTATCCTATTGGTTCGAATGGAGGGCAGTAAAATGGCTGTACACAGGCGTCAGTGCGGTTGTTATAGGCGTGGGAACTCTTGTGTTCCTTCTGCTAAGACAGAACCAGATCTGCTGTTGTGAGTGAAGAATCGAAGCAAAAAGTCCACCTAATAAAATCTAAACTCAGTTTTACTTGGTTTCAGTCAGTGATCCGTACATGCGCAGCTCAGACAACGACACAGTCGAAAAAGATAAGAGAATGAATTAAAAGATGAATGGGGCAGAAGAGACGGGAGCGGGGAAGTCTCCTAAAAGGAAAAAAAAAAAAAAAAAAAAAAAGGGGAAGAAAAAGGGGGGCCGGGGGGGGAAACGTGGCCCGGTCTCCCCGCCCCACACCCCGC
>CM022471.1:22490916-22501490 GCA_011952105.1 Coreoperca whiteheadi
CCCCCCCCCCCCCCTCGGTGACCTTCACCCTCGGCGGGGGCCCCATTAGCCTCGTCATCACAGTTCATTCAGGCAAACTGTAACAGTGTCAGTGACATTCTCCCACAAAGACGCACTCCTTTACACAGTCTATAAACATGCTGCTCCTAGCCAATTCATCGCGCAGTGACACCACTGAAAGAGGCCCTTCACATGGGCCGTTCTCACTGGGGTTCGGGCTGGGGCCTTCGTCAGGCCTTCCTAGGGGCCACACAAAGACAGGGGTCAGACGCTAATTTATAACATGGCCCCCCGACTCTGCTCCCAGGCTCCTTAAACCACCAGCACAAAGCAATCACACAGCACATTCTCTTTCCGATCCTACTTTTCTCTCGCACACAAACATACTGTCATAGAAGTGAATAAACGCGCAAAAAACCCCGCCAAAAAATAGAAACACCTGCGCCCAAGACTCTGAAAATGCTCTTGTACCAAAGACACAGACAGCATCTCAGTCTCACAAATAACACTCATGTATAGCACAACACATAAAAAAACCTGCCTCCTTCACACAAGCTTCTATTCCTCACTGACTGCGCGCCAGATTACACGCTGTGATTGACAGCTAAACTGAGCCATAATAGACAGTCTATATGGGATTATGAGGGTGCAACGGGGGGCCATGTCATGATTATATTGACAAGATGACTTACCATAAGTTGGCCGCTCAGATTCGACTTTGCACACAATAGCTGGGCTGAGCGCAGTCATCCATTGTAAGTAAATGTTGAGAATTTGGGAGAATGTTAACATTGTGAAGAATGTGCTGGGTGACGTCTTTCTGAATGGGCCAGGGGTGGCCCCTGATAGGACCTTTGACACTGCAGGACGGCCTTCCCCTCGTTTCCCCTGTTAGCACCCTAGCACCTCAGTTAACGCCCACCCAACCAAGAACACCCCGCAGGAAAGATTGGGTGCTTGTGGGGTGTGCAAGGATGCTGATGCGGTCACACAGAGGTTAACGAATGAGTCGATTCAAGCCAACAGCGCTGGTAACACAAAGTCAAGACGGGGACGCCACTTTTGAGTACAGGTGGCGCTAATGTGAGGAGCGGACAAGAAACCTTTCCGTGACTGTCACCGAGCGGCGTCTCCTGAATTTCTACTCCGTGGAATTTAGTCTAAAATGGCCTGAAGGCCAAAACCGCCAGGTCCCCCTTGTGTCAGCTGTGTGGGTTTTTTTTGATAATTTAATTACTTGCAAATTTGCACCACTAGGGCACAACATCAACCGGGGCCTCAAGTGCATTGTTACATAATGTTGTGGCCCTATCTTTTAGAGGGGCCCGTGTGTAGATTGTGCTAATGTGGTGGTTTTTCCTTGATGGGGGTTTTAGGCACCAGGATGAAATGGCAAAATTAACTGTCTCGTCAAAGTACAATAAACTGACATACAGAAACCGTAGGGTCGGGTAGAGTTTCAGTATTGGAGTACCAGTTGGTTTCTGGGTCTCTATGTGCAAACTATACTGAGGCTGCCAGGTTTACCCTTCATACTGGAAGGGAACATGGGCGCATCAGGGAACCAACAGCAGATTCTTAACTTAGTACTAGCTGATAAAAGGCAAGAGGAAATTAGAGCTATACGGAAAGACAACATGGTCTTGGGAAACACGCTTTGCATTAGGTGTGTGCCACATTGGGGCTATATTACTCAATTTGGTTTCATACTGTAGACATAAAAGTTTGAGTTAGAAATTCTGACATTGTGGCAACACATATATAATATATAAACTGTGATAAGGAAAAATGTACTTGGATAGTTATTTTCCCACCAGTCTGGGGGTTCTCATCTACAGTAGCCTAATGGATATGCAACATTAGATCGTCAGCAAAATATCTCAGGGGGAATTTTACTTGTCTGGCTATCACTGGGATTTCAGGTCAATGTTTTGATTGTCTTCGTGGCCAGAAAAGTCAAAAAGGATAACTGATGTTCAGAGGGAAGGGAGACGGGCGGCAAAGCTGTAACCGACAAATCTCTGAATGGCCCCTGTCTATCTATAAAATGCAGAAACATGGGGGGATTTCTCCACATATGTCTTACCCATAGACTGTATATAAAAAGGTCTTACCCCCAACCCTCTCTCAGAGTGACTGCTGGAGCACGGTGTGTGTGTGTGTGTGTGTGTGTGTGTGTGTGTGTGTGTGAGAGAAATAAACAGGTCCTCTATGAGCCCAGAGACACTGGGGGAAGATTAACCTCTGCTCCTGCAGGCCTCCCAGGGTGAGAAGGCAGTTCAGAGTCACACCGTGACACCACACACACACACACACACACACACACACACACACACACCAGTAACCATGTTAAACAAAGTAATTCATATATAGCTGCTGTACGTGTGTGTACAAGCACAATGAGGAAGAACAAAAAACAAGTGTCTGATTTCCTGTCAAATGGACACATACGACATGGGAGCTGCGTTGTATGAGCACTGAGCTGGATACTGGCATGGAGACGCACGCACGCGGACGCACACAGCCCACTCTCTTTAATAAATTCATTCTGGCTTTATGGAGGATCTCCCTGTGATTATCCAGTCCTCCCTCTTGCAGCTCAACATGTCTATTGGCTGGAAGCTAGCCGGCCTTTCTCTGCTCTTTCAGCCTGTTGTTCTGGGAAAAGCCTAAAGGGAAACATTTAGATTGGAGGGCTCTTTGAGACGCTCTGACAGTTGACTGATGACCGTCCATAAAATGACAAAGCATCGCTGTGTGGTGGCCAGTGCGGCCCACTGCCTCCCCATGGGAAACTAATTGCTTTGAATTGTTAACGGCAACATTATTTTTCTGCCAATCATTGCTTTTCAATGCCCCGAAAATGAGCATGAAACAAGTCTTTTCAGCGAACAAAACCGTTAAATGTCCCCAATGTTGATCAAATTAACTTCAGCACTGTGACAATGGACTATATTTGTGTGAAAATAATGGCGCGCCACAAAGGAGGCCTTTATGCCAGGATTTCACAGTTGTAATGTAAAACTGTTCTTCCCTGAACCGGACCAGCCACTCTGAATGGGGGGTTGGAAAAAAGAAACAAACTCCAACACACAAAAGGGATTTTTTTAAGGAAGAGGGAAAAAAAAAAAAAAAAAACCTGTTGATTTTGTCTTATGCTATCAGTTCAGGTCTCATTTAGCAGCCATGTTCTCCATCCTCTGGAGAGGCCAGGGGTTTCTGCAGCACTTTCATTACATCTGCTGCCTCGCACAGAAATAAGCAAAAAAAGCTGAATTATTTCCTCCATACACATTTCTAGCATTTAGTAGGAGAACATTATTCCTTACATTTTATAAAATGACCAAATAAATTATTCTCAAAAACGTAAAGCAAAGATATCTTTTTTTCTTTTTTTTTTTTACATTGTGCGAACACAAAAACTATTAAACCTTGACATAATTATTAAAAACAATGATTCTCCATATCAAGGCATAGCCGAGTCAACAAGGTAAACCATGCTTGATGCAGCCCTGAGCACATATGTTTTCAAAAGGACAGGAACACAAGCATTAGCACAAGGGGATGCATTTCAAGCCGAGCTTTGCTTTACTCTCATGGAAGTGGCCCACACATCAACGCAGCTACAGAGCAGTGCTTTTTTGATGTGACTCAATAGTGAAGTCTGGCTGGCTAAACGCTGTTACTTCTCAGCATTGTTCCCCCGAGGCCTTGAAGCACTTTGGAGATAAACACCGTTTAGCACTTAAAAGGGCCTCAGAGGAAAAGGCTTATCAGATGTCTTCTCAATGGGCCGTAAGCTGCATTATTAGGCCTGGGCCCCAGATAAGGTGGAGGCCGAAGTTTGATGCCCGGGTGCAGAGCTCTGTCCCCATCGCTGCTGTGTGGTCTGGCCCCTGTGCTGGCTGCCTTATGGAACTCAGCTGGTAGTGTGTTCGGCAAGCCCCCCTTCCCTCCTCTCCCATCTACCGCAATGAGAGATTAGAGCTCAGAGAGGGAGAGAGAAGAGGGAAAGAGGGGGAGTTTGGTTTTAGATATTTCCCCCTTTCCCTTTTCCTGCTCTGCTTTCTGGGGGTAGGAGTCAGAGTAAGGACAATGGCCAAAAAGATGGTTCCCAACCAGCCGCTGAATGGGAACACTGTTGGTGGTAGCGCTTCATTCAAAGCCCGGCCCGGGCATATTGTCCTCCCAGATCGGCAGAGGAGAATGGAGTTTGCTGGTGGCTGCCAAAAGGTTAGCAGCCTCTGTGAAAGGACCAACCCATTATTCACTGCCCTTTACAGAGCCCAAGCACCCTTTGTGCTCCTCCTCCCTTCCCTCTGCACCGCCAGCTTTTTCTCACTCCGGTGCTCCGGATCTGCGCCCGACGCTTTCCCCCCCCAAAGTGAGCGACTGAGGCGCGATGCCTCCACTATCCCACCCCTGTAGCCCTAGCAAGGAATACCAGGGTAGCCGGAACATATAACAACCTCCCCTCCGCCACCTTGCCTCACACCACTTACCCCTCATGCCCACCCCTGTCAAAAAAGAACCTTTAAATGATATGGCCCAGAAGTAACAACAGGGTTACCATTCACAACACAAGGGGATTTAGAAAGAGGGAGCGTGGAAACTGCCACTCAGCCAGCACAGCTTCTATTCAAGCCCCTCAGCCACCCAACTTTCACTCAGAGACTCTGCTATTTAGGTGTATTTACCAGGGAACCATTAAAAATAAATCAACTGCGCGATGAAAGCAGAGGAAACACAATGAAAACACTTCAATGCAAGCAACAACAGAGGTCCTTTTGAAACTTCACTATGCCAGTAAATCCATGTAAGTCGCAGCGTTAAAAAAAACCCCAAAAAACTGCAAAAGCTGACATATTCTTAAAAACGCTCCAACATCCCTGTCCATTCAAGGCGGACCATTCCTTCATCAAATCAAGAAGGAAGTACAGGTAAAATATGACCTCGTAGAGAATACTTAGAGAAAAAAAGTGCCTCATAACTCATGCACATCAGAAAGCCTGGTGATTATGTATGCTACTGATATACGCATGTAGTTATTGAAAGTGGAGGCGGCAGGGAGCCATGTCATGCATTCTGATTCCCTTTGAATGGGAGGTCACCTGCTGCAAGGCTTGCTACTAGGCTTTTATTCTGTGTTAGCATGACCAGGTAGAGAGCAGAGGTTGCAGCCGTGCACTCGCTCATTCTGCTCCGCTGCAAATGGATATCCCATTAATCACATTAGCGTGGCCCATGAATGGATAGCCTGGCCTGTTTGTGCAGAGGCTTCCTTTACTCCGTGCAATCTTTACCGTTACAATTAGGATTCCTGGAGCCTCCCCACCAGCATTAAAAATGGTACATTTAGTCTGAGGGGTGATCCTCTTGGGAGCACGAATGTGCAAATGGCATGGCATTTTGGCTTGATGGGGCAACAGGAACAGTCAGGGATCACCAAAAACTTTAGGGTTTATCCTCTATGGACTCTGAATATATATATATATATATATATATATATATATATAGGGGCAGTCATTTTTGATATCTAGTGTAAAAAGTGTAATGTATATCCTTTTGCCTGCCAGTAGTGCGACAAAAACGAAGATTAATGCAGGATTACACCACAAAAAAAACTAAAAGAGAAAACGCTGAAAAGCAAGGAGGAGTTAGAGAGAGGGACAGAAAAAGAACAGATTAAAAGAGAGTTCACAGACCGTGTAGTGAGTAAGACCCCCTACTTTTACAGACCGATGTAATCCCACTGGTCTAGGACTGAATCCCACCGAAATCTTCTCCGCTGTACCTCTCCTGCTTGGTCTCACTCTAAGCCTACATTACAATATCAATACAGGGTTTGCCATGCCAGACAGGACTGGCAACTGTGGATAGTATCTACTACATTTTTGTACATATCCAGTTTCCATTCTTAAACATTGAATTTCTTAATTCAAGTTTAAGCTTCCCAAATAAGAAGAGACATGCTATATACTGTAGCTAACGAGTCCAACAAACACTGTAAACTGTGATAAAGTCGGACAACATCTAGTCAGAGCGGACACAGCTAGTCTCTCCACAGTGAGGGAATGACTGGAGTTTGCGTTTGAGAAAGGGGTCTTACGGATGGAGAAACTAAAAGGAGAAATAGCGGCGGCGTAATACAGTACCTGTCTAAAACGTAGCCCAGCGCCTTCTGCCTGGTCCCAGAGTAGACAGAGGGGCTTTTCTCCCAGGCCACCAAGTTGGAAGCATCGTGGAAAAGGTGGATGTTGACCAGATCAAAGGCACTGGGATGAAAGAACACAGTCTGAGTGACCTCCTTCAACCAGAACATTTGCTGGTTTGTAAATAACTTACTGGGGGTTTTTTTTTGTTTGTTTATGAATTGATCAACTGCATTAAGACTTTATCTTTTAGCACAGTAATCATAGGAAACCTAAGCAGTGATAAAAGCTCGCTGTATGTATTTTCACTGAGGGTTTGGAATGAAACCCTTGCACAGAAAACTTACACTGGACCATTACTTCACAGTTGTTGACCTATAAGTGAACGTGAAGAATGAGAATGAATCCGCAGAGAGAGAGAGAGAGAGAGAATCGAGGCCTCAGATGAGCTTTTGATGAAATGATAGACAGTAAAAATTAGATCCCATTTTTCCTGATGGTAAAAAAATAAAAATAAACACACCATTCTTGAAAGGGAGATAATATAAAGCTTCTGTCTAACCCAGACCCACAAGCTACATACGAGTGCAGATATCATATAAATACACGCAAAACACTAATCTGCTTTCTTTCAGCTTGTCCTGTCAGGGCAAAGCAAGATAGCTCAATGTACAGTGATGAACACCTCCCCGCTGATCCTATCAATCCGGGCTGTTTTGTTAGCACGGTGTCAGGCCGGGGCGACCCAGAGGAATTGGTCTTATCTCAAGGGGTTTATTCTGCAGTGACATCCAGAACAAATGAATACATGCATGGCTTTGGCTGTCTCTGTCTCTCCCATCTCGGATCTGATCTCCCTATTCTTCACCAGCCTCTCTCTCTCTCTCTCTTGTCAAACGTCATGCCCCTATTAAATGCTCACCGTTTCAGCTCTTTAGTTCTCATGTCATCCTTCAATTAGATTACAACCCCCCTCCCCCCTCCCCCCACCCCCTGCTCTGCACATTGGAAGCCAGCGTTTGTGTATTCATCCCGTACAGGTTCAATTGCATCTAATGTTTTTTGTCATCTGTCATATGCAACTGCTTGACTAACGTGATTACGTCTAATCAAATCCCTGCCCGCTTCCGCGGGCACACTGTTCGCAGAGGCCCTCAGCTATGTAACTCCCTCTCTCTGTCTGAGCTGCCTATGATGGCCTACGCAGCCCACTGCGGCTTGTGGTTAAAGCCAGACATGACTGACATGGTTGGAGCTTCATCTCTAATCACAATGATACAGTTGTAATGATTCAGGGCTGAGCAGAGATGAGGTGGGATGTGTCGCTGTGGGGGCTTCATAAAACTCACCAGTCAGCCAGGGCCCATCGGGTTCTGATGAATCCCTTTCTGGACCACTTGCACTGCAGAACAGAGAGGCTCAATTTAGCATGACAATGGTAGAATTTGACATTAGTAAGGATTCACCAGTCATCATCTGCGAGCGCGGTTTCCGTTTCACATTTTTTCAACACTAAACACAACATAAAATTAGGTTGAGTTTCCATCCAAAAAGTGTCCTGAAAAATATCTCGTATCAAATTATTAAGGGTTTTAATGAAATTAAACTTTTTAATTAAATTTGCTCACTATTGGAAAAGGGTTTTGATGGATAGATACAGATTAACTTTACTGTAGAGCTGAAGTGATAAATAATCTATTAACAATTCATAGGTTAGCAGTGGTGAAAGCACCCAAGTACATTTACTCAAGTAGTGTACTTAAGTACAAGTGAGGCACTTGTAAATTACTGAATTAGGTCCATTTGTTGCTTCTTTATATTTCTACTTCACTTCATTTCAGAGGGGATCCTTGCACTTTTTACTCCACTACATTTGCAGTATCTGGCAGCAAGAGCTATAAGCTACTTTGCACATGAGGATTTTTGTGAACACAAAACACGATGCTTTCTCACAGATCAAACTACCCATCGGCATCTCAAATAGGACAAATAGTTTGAGCTACATCACCCAACTCCTGCTTTCATGTAAACGCGCCGTTCTGCAGAGAGTACTTTTGACACTTTAAGTAAATGTTTCTTACAAAGGGAAATTTTGAACATTGTGGTAAAGGATCTGAGAACTTCTTCCACCACTGTAGGTTAGGCGACTGACTTCATGATGGCTTGGCAACTACTTTCATATTTGATTAATTGAGTCATTTTTCAGGCAAAAATGCCAACCAACCCTAATTCCAGCTTCTCAGAGGATTTGCTCACTTATGATGGGGATTTTTCACAAATGGCTGACATTTTATAGACGAAAAGAACAACTGATTGAGAAAGAAAATCACCACATTGATCGATAATGAAAATAATCGTTTGTTGCAGCCCCAAACTAGTGGAACAGATTACAAGTTACATGTAAAGATTCTTCATTGGCAGGAAGCCGATTTGTTTGTTTAAACCCCACTTTTTTTTCTTTAGACACTTCAATAGGTCAAAGTAGAGGTGAAAGTTATACAAAACATACAGAGCGTACAACTCCGTGTGTGAATACTGTTGACATCTAGTCTGCAGCTGTTTGATCAGATCCCACCAGCCTTGAGTTACTTATCCAATCACGTCCACGTCCAAAGACGTTTCTCAAACAGCACATGATTCACCACGAAGCTGGTTATTAAATGAGAGACAAACTGATGCTGCGAGTGATCTCATTCTGAATAGATAAACAAGTCGCTTTCCCTCGGCCGCTCTCCTTTTCTGTCTACCTCTCTCTGATACTCCTAATGGGGAGTTAACTGCGATGATGAATAAACTAATTATGGGCCAGGTCACATAATTACAAACTGACTAATTTTATTTAAAAAAAAAAAAAAAAACTCAGATGCAAATTTAAAGGCTAAGAGGTATTTGATTGCGCCTCACATCCTTCAATCTGCATTAGTACAAGATTAACTGTATCAAATTGAATTACATTAGCATACTTGAATTAATCCATATCGCCTCGGCAGGATGTATGGGCCCAATTATAACATGCGGTCCCAATATTGTGCCTTTGAAAGGAGCAAATGGAATTAGATGAGAGTGTAACGCCGCAGCATCACAGACTGACCTTACACTTAAGAAAATATGGTTTTAATGCAAACAAATGGAATCAGAATATATTGGAAAGATAAGCAGATGCAATGAGGATTGAGTAACTAAGTTCAGTAATAACAGGCATGTGTTTGTTATTACACATTTACTATGTTGCATAGCGCACGGCACTGTATGCGTCTGTTGATGCAAAGTTCAGGAAAGAAAGTCTTAAGAGTTGGGAGGTTGAGGAGGGACAAGATGAAGAGTGAGTGTCTGGGGGGTTGTTTTGGGGTTTTTTTGTGTGTGTGTGTGTGTGCGCGCTCAGTGCCCATACAAGCTCTGACTGCAGCCAGAGACGTTTAATCTCGATTTAATTTAAAGAGCCATTAACTACAATCGCAGCATTAAAATCCATCACTTCCTTGACACCCGGCCCCAGATTGCACCATTTCCTCCACGTATGACTGACTGACCCCCCTGCTTCATCGCTTGCTTAGAAACACACACACGACCATCCCAGTCAAGTGGAACAAGCATCTACATTTCAGAAAGTAAGAAATAAAAATAATCTCTACCGCTACCTGTTTAAGCCAATTTAAGTGCTTTTATTTTGTAATAGGAGTCCGGTTAAGATGATTATCACAAACAATCAATCAAAGTGCAGAAGAAGAAAAGGGTCTCTCTCTCTCTCTCTCTCTCTCTCTCTCTCGGTTGACATGATGACATCATGATTTGGTTGCAGCTGATATTGGAGCAGAGATGATGACACAGATGCTGTCCAGCCCCATTTAATCTCCTGCTGAAACATAATCATCCCCCCCCCCCTCTCCACACACACACGTGAATACATCTTCTTAAAAACCGATGTATATAGCCAGTATACGCTTTGATAAGCTATATCACAGCTATTTAGAATAGAAGACATATTGGAATGAAATGGGTAGGTGACATGTACTCATACCACATATCAGGTTTGGTGGCTATAAAGAGTCAGTGGGGGGGGGTGAGGATGGGAGTCAAAGGGCAACGGTAAAGGGTCACAAGGCTCGGGGTGACATTGGCTGACCTTCCACAGGTCAGCGATAGCGTCTCGGCCCATGACAGTGATGAACGGCGGCTACACAGTGGGTCACATCCAGGGGTGTCGGGCAATACATATATGGGCTGACCGCAACGCACGCACACACACACACACACACACACACACACACGAAACACACACACAGGATGAGAAAGCGACAGACAGACAGAGGAAATAAGAAAAAAAAAAAAAAAAAAAAAAAAAAAAAAACGAAGAAAAAAAAACCAAAAAAAACAAAAAAAAAAACAAAAAAAAAAAAAACAAAAAAAACAAAAAAAAAAAAA
>CM022471.1:22508508-22522269 GCA_011952105.1 Coreoperca whiteheadi
AGAAAGAGAGAGAGAGAGGGGAGAAAAGAGGAGGAGGGAGGGAGAAAAGAGGGGGGGTGAGAGGAAAAAAAAAAAAAAAAAAAAAAAAAAAAAAAGGGGAAAGGGGGGGGGGCGTGGGTGCATGAGAGGGGACGGCGTTGGGCGAAGGCAGGACTCAAGGTCACAGCTTCCCATTGCGAGAGGACGGCTTCCGGGAAGGTCCCCCTACACTTATTTGTGCTCACTTGTCTTTATGTTCTCTTTCACCTTAAGACATGGAGACGGAGACGGATAGGAAAACAGGCGGAGGGAGGGAAAACGGTGCCATCTGTCAAAATGGTGCCACTATGCTACCTGCGGCTGTTTGTGTGAATATTTCGGTGGGCAGTTGAGTAAAAAGGACTGTTTTTAAACATGACACATGGGAAATTATGGAGAACAAAGGAGATACTTGATGCTGTTAATAGAAATTAAATTGTAGGACTGCAATTTCTCTGGAAGGTCAATGGACTACTGCTGAAACAATTAGTCCATTTATGGATTTGTTGATCAGCAGAAAATGAATGGGCAAAAAGTTGAAGAACTTATTCGTGTGTTTCAGTAAATTGATGAATGGTTGATCAAGAAAAATGGTCAAAGATTCACTGGCTCCAGCTGCTCGGATATGAGGACTTGCTGCGCTATCGTTAGTATAGTATTGTGAATTGGATATCTTTGGGTTTCTGGCTGTTGAATAAACAAAAAAAATGCAGTGAAAGATTTCACTTTGGCCTTTCACTACTTTCTGACTTTTCCGCAACCAAAATGATCAATCCGTTCATTGGAAAAAAAACACTCTTCAGATTACTTGATTATGAAAATAATCATCAGTCCTAGCCCTAAAGAGCACACTCGTTGACTTAAAGAAAACTTGACCCCGACCCCAAAACTTGATAAATAAATGATCGAACCCGTCACATTACTTCCAAAGAGCCACGGCCGAAGCTGATCCCTCTACAGGCCCTCGATGCCTGAGACCACAAAAAATTTAATTAATATGACATCAAACAAATCGGCATGAATCAATTTCCAGATAAATGATAAACAACTATGCTTAAGTGGCTATCCGTGTAATCGCAAAAATCTACTTAACCCTCAACCCTAATAAATATTTATTTGACATCAGGGTTCAGAACCTCGCAGCTGCTCTGCTCTCTCTCCTCGCCTCTCCTCTGCCTCCCTCCTGCACTCTTCATGAAGAAGCTATTATATTAGCAATTAATCCATTTGTCTCCTCACATGGCAGGCTCAAAATATTCATTAGGGCTGGACTGCGCTGACAGGCCATGCTTATCTTTTACCAGTAGCTTTACAATGGCCTGTGTCAAACGTATGTTTGTCACGTCCCTCTTTATTGATTAGCTGCCAGATTCACTTGAAATAATTAAAAGTATATTTTACATATTTATAAACCCCACTGCCACGGCGTCTACTTAATTTTCCATTAGTAAAATGCAGTCTATTAAGTGCACCATGAGGGCTGTGGGGAGAGGGGGGGTGGGGAGGTAAGGGGAAATGAGTAATCACCATAATTGTAGACAGAAAGACAATAACTGTGCCATAAAAGCTGGGGTTTTATGACTCGTTCTGGCAATGCTATCTCTTCTCACGAGTTGTATTGGCCACAGCGCTCGCAGATAAGGGCACACTGACACAACGCTCGCTGTCCGTGTGTGTGTGTGTGTGTGTGTTCATACGAGTGTGTACTGTAGTTGACATTTCCAAAAACCCCAGCAGATATGGGCTGAACAAGTCCCAATAGACTGGCTGGCGGAAAATAGAGACTTGAGCGCTGCAGTACATAGCCTGCATACTTTGCTCCGCTGAATGCTTTATCGATACTGAGGGCTGCAAAAATTAGTCCTGGCCTCCGAAGAGAAGCGGGCATTCCGTGACCTCTGAATAGATTTTCCGCGTTTAATGTGAAAAATGAGCCATAAAGCAAACATAAAAGTAATAACTTTTCTTCAAGGTCTCACCTCCAATCTGTGCTAAGGGAGAGTGGCCAGTCCCGGGAGAGCTGACACATACACACTGCGGTGTCATCGCAGTGTCGCTGGACAACTTCTGAGGGTAATGTTCTGCCGTCCCCCAGACACTGGCAGAGTGCGGGCGCATGGGTTTGTGGAGCGTAGCGATGAGCACACCCAAGTGAGGGTTTTAAAAGGAAAATAGATGAGACGCTCATAAAGCGCTTTAGCAAGGTTAAGCTTACTTAAAAGATTTCAACGTGATAGTTTTGATTAGTTTACTTTTTTGTTTTTTTAAAACCGTGTTCTGGGCGTATGCCTGGTGACAGAAGTTACCGCGATGGTACTGGTGGTGCTTTGTCAACCTCCTTTAAGCATAATTATGGTTAGCTACAATGTGGGTCTTGTTTTTGTAGTTTTGGACATCATTCCAATCCACGCTGATAATATAATAATAATAATTTGATTGTATTGCGGAACGCGAAGGTCCTTGACATGTTTCGAGCTCTTGGAATTTAACTCTGTGAACACGGTCTCGTTATCACCGACACGCACGGCCGAAACTATGACTATAAGGCAAGTTGTAAGAAAACAGAATGACCCTCTAACAACGCTTCCTTTAAAATGACACAGTACTTGCACCGTGACCAGAGTTATCTGGATGCCCAGGCTGCAGCCTCGTTACAACTACCTCGGAGAAATATCTCCTCGGGGGGTTTCAGTGGCATTTTGCCCTCCAGACAGCAGAGACAAAACGGGCTGTTTTCCCAGTTTATTTCTCATTGCTCAGGAATCCCTGGAGTACCCTCATCTGTCAAATCCCCGGGTGATGCCGCACTTCCACATAAACCTGCACGTAGGAACATAACCGCAGGAAACAACTCACAAATGTGTACACACACACGGTCTTATCGGAAAAGTCAATCAGATATGCTGTCATGAAGAAATGGTGTTGCGATATATCAGAAACACATGCTATGTCAAAACAGCTTACAGAAGGGGGCAGAGACATAAGCTCTGACTAATAGGTACATAATATCCTCATTAGTCACTAGGGACCAGCATTCATACATGGCTAAATTCCAAACATACTCCAAAAGGGGGGATTCTTCAGCAGACAAGCCAACAGCATGCTATGTGCTCCGGCAGCTGCTGAATGGAAGAATCCACATATCCATTTCAAGATCAGCCCTCTATGTCCCAGCAAGGGACCCATTGATATGCAGGATCTGGGGCTAAAAGAGCACCTTCACAGGAGCCTCTCTGCACAAACAGCCTGTTTGTCATCCGCGGGCAAGGAAAACACGCCGGCACAAAAGTGAGCAGCATCAATAGAGATGGCGTGCCTTTTCAGCCCAGAGATACAGATGGAGAAGCCTTAGTATTTTCTACCCCTCCTGAGCCCACCGCCCACCCCGGGCTGCCATATGTGTTTGCCAAGGCCCTCTCCCAGTGCCATTGATTGAGTATTCAGAGTATTGAGCCACAGTGTCTATTATTCATCGGCTGCCTGGAAGGCCTGACTGAATACACAGACAAAACTCTCATTAAAACTTCCTCTGTCACTTCCTGTGATTTGAAAGCGGCCCGAGTGTTGGATCCATCCGTCACGTCCTGAAGGAGCCCTTGTCTCTGGGGTGTGTGTTTGTGTATGTGTGCTGGGGGGCTGGGGGACTGGTCAAAGATATACTAAAAGGAAACGTGTTATCATAAATGTACTAATTTATTTCATAGTAATTAAGATTTAACCTAAGCTTGCTCTCCGTGATGCTCTTCCACTGCCCCCATGAGGGACCTCATGAGCAGACCTTGCAAGAAAATTAGTTTACATGGCAAAGCAGGACTAGTATTGATCCCTTACAGTTAAAACAGGAGCAGCAGATTCAGAACACCTGAACCTTATTTTGACTGGTACAGTGGACAACACTGACCTGCAGCATCATGACGTGGTCAGAGGAGGCCGTTAACGCTGCAATAATGTTTGCATCTGTGTGCCTACAAATCCAACCACACTAAGAGTCGACCGCCACACTAGCAGCTCTACAAGACTGTAATGGCCGTTGAAAGAAACCACATAGGTGATGAAGTTTGCTGGATTATCCAGACTAGAAAGTTTGACCTGATGATGAATGGCGAGGAGGTCACCAAAAGGCAATCGACGTCTGCATCAAAATGCATCAAATGTTTTCCGTCTCACGAATGTCAGCCTGTTGATGGTCCTAGAGGAAAAGTCCGGGGACCCTGAGCACCTGCACCAAATTTGGTGCCGCTCCATCTTGAAGATGTTGAGATATTCTCACCGAGTAAATGAGTTGCTAGACGAAAAGTCAGGTGACCACCAACGTCAGAATTTCATGGCAATCCACCCAACAGCTGGACCAGCGCGATGGACCGACATAGCCATCCCTAGATCCCACAATGACAAACCATTGTATTTGCTACATGTCTCAAACCCAACCTTCATCCATCCATTCATTCATTGTCCATTTCAAGTAAACCCCCACGGCTGTAAAGATCAGTTATGATACCTGTATTTTAGACCGTTTCCAAGGCTTCCACTTCATTATTCTAAAATCTTCCAGAATGCAGAGCGACATGCGCTCATGATTGATCTCAAAACCACTGATTTTATTTTCTTTTGAGAAAAATATTATGGATGGGTCTAAACAAGGCACAATTGGCCAAACCCACGGCAGCGCCTGACCTGCCAACAATCCAGACCCACTCCCAAGGTTGGCTGCCTCCCTGGGAAATATTGTGCATTAATTTCATTTAGTCTCCCCTCCAACATTCAATGGTAGAAGTTAATTAAATTGCTTGTCCATTGTGTTCATCCACTTACAAAGTTAATGATATTGTGCCGGGGAATTAAAGAGCGTTTTATAAAGCGCACGGGATGGGAGCTGGCAGGCACTACATTGCCCAGTTGAACCCTGTCAGTCGGCGGGCTTCTGGAACCCCTAATTAGCGGTGAAATGGATGCTTCCATCTGCCAATTTCCTGCCGCGCTCATCAGTCGTGCAGTCGCTCCTCTAACCTGCCCGGCAGAGGGGTCTAAAGCAATAAAACCATCAAGGCAATGACATTCAAGAAAAAAAAAAAGAAAAAAGAAAAGAAAAGAAAAGTGAATACGCGTATACATGATATGACTCAGACTTTAAAAGAGCTTCTCTATAATGCCTGGGCTTGTTTGGTTGTTGTTTTTTTTTTGCTCTAGACCACATCGTTGGCTTCTTCAGCATAATCCAGATGGAAGAGTTGGATAACTTTGTTAAAAATGTTCGATACGCACAGTAACAGCACCTCGTTTCGGTTTTCAGAGAGGGTGGTTTGAAGAAATGTCTTCTGATAAAGCAATAAGAAAGAAACGCGGTGGTGGTGCACATTTTGATGTAATACATGCTGTATACCTTTAGGAAAGGTACATAACTCCAGTCCTCATTAAAAGGACAACAATCTAAATTCAATTCAATGCATCATTGCGGCACAGTCCCCAATTTCCAGCAAGGCCCTGTTCACTACAGAGAATGATTAATGCTCATATATATTCCTGCTGCGTATTTACTAATACCATGTTGCTACTTCAGCAGCTTTTAACGAGGACATAAAAACAGAGGATAAAGTAAATGGGATTACACCTGTGGGGCCTGTGCGGCGGTTGACCTCTTACGGGAGGCTGGGCAAAATGTCTTTGCATGGCAGAACAGTCCGTAAATTCATGGGGAAAAGGAATTAAATGTCAGCCATGGTGAGCGTGTAGCCTGACACAGGTACAACAGCTAAAAAAGGACCAGCCAGTGGGGATGCAGGTTAGCCAGATTAGGATGGTTCTTCCTTCTGGTGTCAAAGGGTCACTTGGATATTTGCTTTACTTGTGTCAATGATGTGACTCTGAACCTGATTTTAAGCCTAAATCTAATCTTAAAGGGGCACCGTCACCAATTTTACACATGAAGTTCGGTTTACTTGTCACAAGAAGTTACTAACTCAGCCTGTGAAAACAAATGGATGATGTCTACCGCAAACGTAACAGAGGTTTTACCCAATTAAAACTGCTCTGTCTCATGCTCTGCTGAATTGCTGATGACTGGAGCAGTTTAACAATGTCACCCAGCCCATACTTCACACACAGCTGTTAAGATTGTTCTGCAACTTCGCAATCAAACTCAGGTTTAAACACTGCAGTGCACAATTGAATCGTGACGCTACCAAAGCTAGCACTAAACAGGATGTAACATTCATTCGGTGGCAAACATTGAAGAGCAATATGTGGGACAATTATAGATCTAAAAAAAAAAAAAAAAAAAGGGGAGATTTTACACTGTCTGTCCCCGCTAACAAGGTCAACTTCTCAACACTAAGTGTATCAGACATCTGCAATTGGGCATGAAAAGACCTTTCTTCTTTCTTCACAGGCAAACAATCTTTTGAAAGCAATCTTCAAATAAACCGTTGATCCTGGAGGCCAGCATGGTAAATGGCCACTTTCTCTAAATAACTACGCTGTCTGGCCTTGACAAACTCATCGTTATAAAAGGGGATATGAAGATGATGAATATTTGCCTTATTAGATTGTTCCCAAAGAGGAAAAATCAAAGTCTGAACAATTGAGGTATCCATTAGTAATTAAAGTGACATTACCTCCTCTCTATTTTCTCAGGCCACTGCTTGGTTGCCAGAGCCATTATTCAATTGTTTCGGATGCTGGGGGATAAAATGCCTTTAATATACTTATGCTCATTAATGTAAATCATATTTGGCTATGGATGTCCAATAATCAAAAAGAATATTTCAACTTGTAATTCCCTGTCTGTAAAACTATTCCCATTAGCGGAAGAGGCCCATGCAAATGACAGGTCTTTGAGCTCATTGATTTTTTTTTTTTTTTTTTCCCCCCATCTCTGCGTTTCGGAAAGGCCGCTAATGTTGGACTGTTCATCAATCTATATTATTATCTGATTTAATATTACGCCTATATGTGGCCTCATTTGTGAAAAATTGATTGAATTAGGATCACACAGGCTGTAGGGAGAATGGATGCAATATAAATTTGACCTGATCACTGTGGTTGATTGGACACTGAAGAAGTTTGAAAAGTTTTTTTTTTTTTTTTATATTGGCTGGATGCACAACTTGTTTACTTGCCTCGAATGAACACATTTTCACTTTTAACGTTTCACTGCATTTGTAGAGGCGAAGCACATGTGCGCACACACACGTTACCTTCTGGGGTAAAGTGCCCAGTGACATGAGCAACTTTAGATGTCAAATAATCAGTATTGAGCAAACTCAACTCTCCCTAAGGACACCGGGATAGCTGTCAGAGCTGTGATGTCAGCTGGAAAAGTAATCAGGCAGCTTCTGTCCAGAGGCAGCTTTGATTCTGTCCCTGCCCGACGCTGCCTGTGGCTCGCTCATGTGGCCTTGTAATGACAAAGTGGCATCCTTGGCTGCCCAATGAGATACAGCTCTATTGCAGAGTGCCACAATGAAATATATTTGTTTGCTGCATCATACTGGCATTACTTTGTCACTTGTGAGAACAATTGATCAGGAAGGTCCTCATTTCTCTGTATCAAGAGCCCTTCCTCCTCCCTTAGTACAAACACAACTCTTCCTAAACGAAGGCAACATCGTCTAGATCATGAGCCATCTCGTGAAACTATCTATAAAATATGACCGCTTCCACGACAGAGGGGCAATCGATGGCGGGCCACAGTATCTCCTTGGGCCCCAGAGGCTCGGGAGCGCTGCTCTGAAGATCAAGCCGAGAAGTCACCCCATCAGAGGAGAGGGTTCAGTTTTGAGGTCGCGCTCAGAAAAATCATTTTTCCCCCCTTCAATGTATAAAAAAAAAAAAAAATAAGCAGCTTTCTGTCTGTGTTCTGTCTGCGTGTGAGCAGAGGCGTTCTCGGAGCACAACAGTGACCACAGGACCGTGAAGCTTTAGAGGAGTCTGCAAAAACACACGCAGCGGCTCGTCTCAGGCTAAGACGCCCGTCCGGTGCCTCTTTGTGGCCGTCTTTGTCTTTATGTAAAAACCAATGCTCGCCAATGATGTGTTATGTAAAATTCCCAGAGGCTTGATTTAAATGGTTGGATATCCTCCATGCTAGCTTAGTTATACTCCAGTGCATCGCCCCTGAGAGCACATGGACGCTGCATGAAAAGCAAATGTAAATGCAGCCTTAGCTTCTTAGATAACAAGAAATTATGTCATGGGGTTTTTTTTCCTCTTATTGTATTATTATAATAATAAATAAGAAAGAGCGAACAACGGAGGACTTTTCTTGCGCAGATGTTTCTTTTTATCCGTACAATCGCAGCATCCGGCCCTTCCCGCGGCCCCTCTTAAAAGACAGCTTTGAGATGTGAGTGAGCAGGGGTCCTGTGCCAGGGGCAAGAGTGGCAGCAAACCCACGTCTGCTCTCCCCTAAATATCACACCCACAGAAATGTGGGAAGAAAAGAGGATTTGGAGGGCCCCATGCAGGTCTGCAACAAGGCTCCTGGGTCGCCCCTTTGAGTGCTCGACAGATGACCAGGTGGTAATGTATTGTTGTACATCATTAGGTCACGTGTCAGTAGAGAAGAATACGCAACGTACAGTGCATCTGTTACATCTGAGAACCAATTTGACTCAATACTAGACATGAGGTTGGCTTTGCAGGTGCCATCACGAAGATTTAGCAGAGCAGTGGGTGTCCCCAAGCAAGGGCTGAAAAATGAACAACCAAGCTTTCTTTCCCCTTTGACCTGTCAATATTGTTGAGGCGAGGTGTAGGTGAATTACATAATGACACTATATCAAAGCATCTATGGGAAACTGTAAAGTGCTATTTCATAAAACTTTTTCCGAACAGATGTCTTTAAATGTTTGGTGAGTCAATATGTGGGACTCTTTTAAACCAGGATAAATGGGATCATTTTAAATCCAAGTCGTAACCGTTTTTAAAGAGGTATCAGACGTGTAGCCTTGAAGATCCTGTGCTTTTACGTTTTTGGTAAATACCTACGTTTTTTATGGTATTTGTATTTTATTACTGTTTATGATGTTTAGTAAGTGTTTTTCTGTTAAGTTGTGCGTACTTGTATAAAAGGCTATAAATGCTCTAGTACATTGGCCCAAATTCAAATAAATAAATAAAAATGTGAATGGTCTGAAGGGGTAGATTTGTCTTAGTTACCATGACATACTAACAGCCTCTGGCCCTCATCTACATTCCAAATAACTTATAGTTTGAGAAGTAGAGTCAACTAGCTAGCTGCTGGTTTTAGGCTTCTTTTTTTTTTGGCTAACTAGCTAGCCAGCAGGCCACTCTGCAATGCATCCGGAGTCAAAATTAGCTTGCAAATACAACCCACTACTGATGCTAGCTACTACTACGAACCAATAATGATGCTAGCACGTACATGATTTGTTAGCTAGAACGCAGTGATACCAAGATGTCTGAAAAAAATATAGTTAGTGGTGGCTAGCTGACTTGATACCAGAAATAAGTTACAAGTTCTTTTTTTAAAATCACATACTTTAATAGTATAAATATAATTTCCTGCTCAGAAAAAGCACATATACCAATTCGTATTATACGAACTAACATCCCTAATTTATTCTCACTTCTATTGACTCGTCAGATTGAACAATGGGTCCATCCCAAACTGTTATGGCCCCCCGTGGAGAAAAAAAAAAAAAATGTTGTTTTCTTTCTCAATAAATCTTGCCACCAGACTTGATAGCATTGTTAGCATCAGCACACTCTTGTTTTAGTTAATCGCTCCTAAATAAATCAAATTCACGAATCTTTTTATGGCTCCATTCCAACAAATAATGCAACACAGTGCAGCAATCAATCAATTGATTAGTTACACCTGTGTTTGACACATTAAAATGATGGCTGTAAAAAAACAAAACAAAAAACAAAAGAAAAGAAAAAGGTCTATTCAACTATACTTTCCCAACTAGTTTGGGAAACCCTGTTTTGTACAGTCAATCAGCTGTTTCAACCCACTTTTGCTCTCTAATAAGGGCACCAGAAAGAATCCTATATCAGCTGAAAGCACTCTATTAGACTTTCTCTACATCAACAATTATCCACACATTTCTATGGGCTCATTCCACTGTTTTATGCTCCTGAAGTCTCAAAGATACAGACACACTAAACAGAGATGATTTTGAGAATTTCTTCATTTCCAGTTGGCAAGACTGCTTTGAAAAGTGTTTTTTCCCCCCTTTCAGAAACGTAATTAGGCAGTTAAAATTAAGAGCTTGAATATCTGAAATAGCATAACATCTAATCTAATTAGAGGGTTCTTTAATGAGTTGGAAATTAGCTACAGCATGGTGCACACAGGACGCCATTGTGGCTTGAACTTGTGCAGGGACCCTGCTGACTGGGTCACCCTTTGTGTTAGATTGGTTCCCACGTGGGAAGCATTCCTCACTGAAATATGGTTATGCTTTGCTTTATACCTTTATAAGACACCAACTTGGATATGTTCTAACGTGAAGTTTATAATGAAGTGTCCTTTTACCTAAACGGTAAGTGTTTCTCTGCCAACAAGCTGCTGTCAAGACAACAAACAACATAAAACAAGGGCAAGGAACCCAATCAACACCGGGGTGAGTGAGTGTAGTCAATAAATGGACCTATATGTTTGCTTGGTCAATCATAAGAGATGCATTTTTGGTGTGTGCGTGAAACAGCACAGAGACAATACATCATAAGCTATTGCACGCTCCACCCTCAAACAAACCCACAGTAAGTTTCATCAGGCAGACTCCGGAGGTCCTGTAGCCGCATGCTGCCTTTTCGCTTGCCCAGCGCCGCCCCTCATCTGCTGAAGCCCGTCTACCTCTGACCTCCATAACCTTACAGGGACTGCATTAATTTTCCCTAACAAAAATCAATCAGCCGAGGAATGGGACGAGGAGGAAGGCCCTTGTTATTGCACCGGGCAGGACACACCCTCTGACTGGGAGTGTACGGCTGTTTTTATAGGTAATAGTTTAACAGGGGGTGGCGGCTAGGGGACAAAGGGATTGTTCATTTCCCTTGACCCCACAGATGAGTCATTCCAAATAAACCTGCATGTGCCCCACGTAATATTATCAGAAAATGAGGCCTTGGGACAATTTTAGTGGATGTGAATTTGTTCTGTGTTAATCACAAGCAGGGAAGCATATGAGATTAATTTGTTCGAAAAAGATGGAATTGGCGTGTTGAGGTTTGAGAAGGAAAATAATGCCTTTAGTCAAGGGCAAGAGAGGGCATATGACTGCAAATTCCCAGCCACGTGGCCGTTTCATTTTTGTTTGTCTATTTATATGCTGGCTAGTCGCACAGACTCGCAAACATTACCCCAAAATCAGATTAGGAAATTATGAGCCCTATAATTAACCGGCAGTTTCAGTCGAGAGCTTCGGCTTCCTATTTCCTAATGAAGGGCGAGTGAAAAATGATTTAATAATGCAACAAATGTGCTTTATGAGCTATTAATACGTAGTACATAACATAAACATGACAACAATATTGGCTACACATTTAAAGATCTGAATAAACTGTCCATGGTGGGCAGAGTACAGAGTTATGACAGTAAAAGAGTCAAGGCAGGCGCTGCATGGAGAGCTTGTGATGCCATTACTCTGACAGCAAGCGCCGGATCATCAGCCCAGGGAGGGAGGTGGAGTGACTGAGTGTGTGTGTTTAAAATGGCCTATGTGTTTAAAATGGGCTGCACAATACCTGCTAATTCTATTAAGTGCTTCTGTGGTGTGGCTGTGTGGTTATGGGTTGATGTAAATGGACGGCTGGTTGACTAAACAATGCAATAGCATTAGAATAAGGTGATTGGATGACAGAGTGGAGGAGAAGGCCCAAGCCCAGCCACCTCGGGCCTTGCCAAGTCCATTATGTGTATTGGAGACATCTTGATCTCCGTCATGGGGAGTTGCCAGCCCAGGGAGGGAAGAGGTTGTTGTTTTGCGTAGCCTTCATTGTCAAGATGGCTTCCACCTCGCGGCATCCAGGCGCAAGTAATGCAATCAAACGAGGACCTCACAAACACCCCCCCCCCCCCCTTCAATCTGCTCTGGGACCTTTGGGCTGTTTTAAGAAACACTGGTCATCAACTGGCTCAAGGACAAGCGTAGACTTGAGTTCTGTTTTGACTTTGCCACCAAGCCATCACTGTCTGATTTCATGATGGGTTTCCATAAATTATTTATAAAGCTCTTGACAGCCCAGAGTGGAGAACAACAAGAAAGTTAGAAGCTGAAGAGGAGAGCATGAAAGACGGATCGCGAGTACCGCTGCAGCAACACGTTCCTGCCATAATATATGGCTGCTGATCGAGTTACCACCGTGATTACTGTGGCTTGTCTAACATACAGGAACTATACACATTACATACTGCGACCAGACAGTATATTCAGACACCTATTAGGCAGGTGTTCGTCTGAATTAATGCACATTATTATACCGTAAAAAAAATAGTTATATAGCTTTTCTAGGATTTTTGTTTGCGAGTGTCTATGGTAATACCATCCAAGCTGCAACTCCGCCATCGGAATGGGTGACGCAGTCACCTCGGGTGGTTTGCCTTGACAGGTATTATCCCTTACGTTTCGGTCTTTGTTCATTTTATTATCTGCCGCACGCTCTATCTTTGCACTGCATGCAAGTGCATTCCTGCATTTACATAATGTAATGACTTAACATCACTGGTCCACAGCACATGCATTGGAATGCTCTTCCTTCCTGTGTCTGCACGTGGCCTTGGTTTTATTCTGATCCGGCCTCTCACTCTAAGCGCCAGTCATTAAAAACACTTGTGTGGAGTGTGATTGTTGGAGTGTGTTCACTGGAGACAGGTGTCAAGAGGTTGTTTCCACTGCGATAATTACTCCACAACACCGCGCTTACCACAGGAGCCACAGGCTTTCTGCAAACTGGGGAGAAATTGCTTGGATTGAATGTAATGAT
The DNA here is from genome assembly GCA_011952105.1 of Coreoperca whiteheadi. Lineage (NCBI taxonomy): Eukaryota > Metazoa > Chordata > Actinopteri > Centrarchiformes > Sinipercidae > Coreoperca > Coreoperca whiteheadi. The sequence goes on from CM022471.1 coordinate 22,521,478, forward strand.
TTCCCCCCTGATATTAACCGGCTGTGCGTGACACTGGGCTCGAGCGAGGACATCAATTCCCCAGGAAAGTGTCTTCTTCAGACAGGCCGGCGAGCCAGGATCGAAGGGAGAATCACGGACCGGCACTTCCACCACTGGGGGGGATGTTTGGGTTAGAGGCTGGTGGCACACTGTAGGTGTCTCACCCCTGCGCCATCTCTACCCTAACAACCCCCTCCCCAAATGCCACTCCCTACTTCTGCACATGATACCTGGTATGGGGCAAGGTGCTCCCGGAGGAGGTAGGGGATATATATATACACTTAGGCGGGAGAAAGGTCAGGCGGGCTGAATGTGGCAGGCAAACAGGCAGTGGGGGTCTGGGGGACTGGGGATGAATCACAGGAGAATTGGTGCATGGCAGTGAATGAATAACCCGCCATGGCTCCCCAAACCCCATTATTTCCCTCCTTCTCCAGCGGGGCCTGAAATTCATGTCTGCGCATGCTGCCAGTTCATTAGGGGGAGGATGTCATTCCTCTTCTGGCTGCGGCAGGACAGGCCAGACGGGCCCCAGGAGGACCCGGCCCTGTTTAATTCCACATCAACCGCTCCACTGAGGGCCTTAATCTCTGCTTGTGTGATCAATACTATATCAGTGTAAATTAAAATGACAATTTTAAAGTAATTAAGCCTGTTAATGCTCGATTCAAATGTCATTATTTGCACAAGGAGAGGCAGATGGCTGGATGTGTATGTATACTGTGTGTGTGGGAGGGAGGGATTTTTATTTTTTTGAAGGGGGGGCGGGGG
>CM022471.1:22535879-22546636 GCA_011952105.1 Coreoperca whiteheadi
TCGGGCCTATGGATGTTAGGCAGAGGACATACATCAACGTCACGGGGTATTGGGGGGTTGGAGGAGCGACAAATGGTCCCTGGACCCGAACGGAGCCCTGCTACTTCACCGGCACCCCACCTCAGCGTTGCGTTGTGCTCACTGCAGGCCCAATCAAATAAAAGTAATGTACGGCAATAACACTATGGATTTTCCATCAACCTATGGCTTGTCACTTAGCCACGATGACCCAAGAGCGGGGGACCTACAGCAGCTCAAACTTGGAAAGATTAGTGGACCTATCAACTCACGATGGAAAAAGGGTCACACTCTCAAGGAGCTTGCAACTAATGTCAGGCTCGAATGGGACACACACACACACTCTCTCACGTGCTTGTGTAAATCGACTGCATTCTATTTATCTTTCCAGGCTGTAGTTTCAGGTCTATGTTGGCAAACAGTCAGCACCCAGGTGGTAATTTCATTACCAGAATCACCACTGCTATCAGCCCAAAACCAAACAGCATCAACCAGTGACCTTCGTTTACTTTGGCAAAGAGCAAACACGTGAACAATATCCAATTAAATCTACCACTGTCAACAAGAGGTTCTGTTGACTTTCGAGCAGAGTGGTGCCCGAAATAGTGACATGCAAATTATTGTGTCCATAAAACATGATTTTACGATGGCCAACGACAGTAGCGGTCCCTCTAAACAAGCCTCAGACAGTGACAGCTGCTGTGGCAGTGGTGAGAAAAGCCGGCCTAGCCGCGCTGACGTGACTAACAGAGCACCGCCACATGGGACCATTTCTCAACCTCACAAGGATGTCGGACGCTAGTGCGTTTGATATTGAAAGTGCGTCCTCTCATCCTCTCCCTTTTCACAGCCAAGGCGGTTTCCATTTGTCTAAATTACATATTTTTCAAACTGAGGCCTGTTAAGAGGATGCCCTGGCCTACTAAAGGCTAATCAAAGTCAATATCTTCCAAATTCTGATCACAGCAACCATCCAGAATATTGATCAGAGAAGACAATGTATTAAAAGACACACAACAGGGGCGGCCTCCAGTATCCTCAGCTGTTTCTGTCCATTAAAAAAGGCACAAAGCCCCAAAAAATATACGGAAAAAAAAAAAAAAAAAGACACATTAACCTCGATAATAACTTTCCCCAAACTAGAAAAGGGCTACCTTTCTGAAGACAATGTTACGACGTGTGCTCGCTGCTGAAAATGTGTAGTGGAAACATTTGAAATCATCGAACCAGCTGAATGGACTTGAAGTGAATTCCAAATACTCAAAGGAGTTGAATTAGCAATTTAAAATAGAAGAGCTGAAAGACGTTTCATAAGCAATGACTGAAAAGTTGAAGGGTCAGTTGAAGTGAAAGTGCTAAAAGGAGTTGAAGTTCCAGTTTAGGTGTAAATACTGATAAATTGACCTGGGAGGGTCAGTTAAAGCGAAGCCCTGAGAGAAATTAGTGCCAGATTAAGTACATCAACGGAAACAAGACATCGGTTTGTCAGTCTCACTGAAAGTAGTTGCACAGTCGCAAACTGTGTATAAAGGTAAGTAAAGGTGCGCGTGTCAGTCAAAGCGTAACCATTATAATGAGTTCAAATGTCAGTTGAAGAGAAAGAGACAAATGCAGTTGAAATGGTAGTTGACGTGACAGTAGGGCTGGGTCATATGGCTTATGAATAAAATCTCAATATTTGAAGTCTCAAATGTACATTATATACATTACCTTTTCTCTACAACAACGCTGTAAACTATCAAACAGCGCAAACATAAGTTGATCTTTACAGTAGCCCAGAACGGACAAACCAAACACTGGCTCTAGATAAGGGAGGGCCTTTCGAGCGCACCGCAGTTTCTCCTACACGCTTGGAGCGAGAGGGTGAGGCGAGCGGCATTCGAATGGGCGCAATCTGCAGTTTCGCCGATAGATGCCACTAAATCCTACGAACTGGACCTTTCAAATCAGCACAGCCATAAACATTTACGGCGGAAAAAGTACAACATCCACATTAACGCAGCAGTAATATTAATCCAAAATCATCATATATAATAGTAAAACATTGACAGGGACCATTTTACTGCACAATGAGTATTATGCTATACTTCTTCCATATTTTAACCTTATTACGGTTGAGAATGCCGAACTTTTACTTGCAGTGGAGTATTTTCACAGTGGGGTTGTATGAGTAGGGTACCTTTGATGAAGCAATGGGCCTGAATACTCCTTCCACCTCTGGTTAGCCTCACTGCACCTGTGCCGAGCCTTCTCCTTTAAGGACGCTGGCCTTGTTGTGTGTGTGTGTGTGTGTGTGTGTGTGTGTGTGCGCGAGGGAGTCCAGCGGGTTTATTGGGAAAGTGAGTCTTTCCCGGTGGGGGTGTGTGCGGGGTAGTTCTGTTACTTTAGTCAAGTCATAAGGAGACGGCATAACGTTACATAAACAGGGACTTCGAATATATTTCCTACACACTTTATAGCTGACTAAAGTAACGTGAACCTAACTACCGATGATACGGTCATCGGCTAGATCGCACATTAATTGGTGGCGTAAGGATTGCGGGTTATCGGGACACCCTCACTCTTGCTTTAAAGCAAGAGGCTGGCTTGGTTTGTTGCCACAACTAAAATTGTTGGGCAGTTAATTTCTAAATCTGGACAACTTGTAATCCTTATTTATGCCAAAGAATGGTTGGTGTTTTTAGTTTTTTCATCTTCCTAAACCAGTGGAGAGGTCAAAAGCTGCACTGTGCACCAGATATCATCTACTAGACAGAGAGGGCCTTTGATGAGGACTAATCAAGAGAGCCTGAGTCCTATTTCACGGTTCCTATTTAGAGGTGAAAAATAACCACAGGAATCTGAGGAGTCTGTGAGGTGACGTGCGATTCTTTGCTTTGTTGTCCAACTGTGGTGCGTTCACTCACTCAAAAGATTCTGTGAACGTAACATGGGAAATATGGGGCTTCGGAGACAATCTGGAGTTTTTCACGGTTCTATTTTATTAAGAGACATAACATTAAATCTAAAGGCTTTAATTCCAATACATCTCTATGTCAGGCAGGCCAGGGGCTTAGTCTTCAGGAGCAATAGTACAGTATAATTAGAGACTGGATCAATTAGGACCTTCAACACTGTGCAATTTACAGATCACAAGACTGGATGTGGGGATCTGACCCGATCACTGGCCTGTGGCGGTCCGAAGACGTTCCCGATGCAAATTGGCAGTGGGATTATTCAATTCAGTGCGGTGCAATGCAAAGCAGTGTTTATACTCCCGCAGTGGCAATGCCAGATTCCCATTTAACCCAGTCCAGTGCACACATGTGGAGCAGGCAAATGACCCTGCTTTGCGTAGGTGTCGTGAGATAGGATTTGATTGGATTCACTGGCATGAGAGGTAAGGAAATGAGAAGCAAAGACTTTGAAAAAGCCTAAGTCCTTTGCATGTATCACGGCCTCCCAAATAATAGTCAGGGTTCCCCCCCAGTAAAGTTGTTAGGCCCGGTGACACGTCTTTTGATGGTTGGGGCCAGCGACAGACTATTGGGAGCATTAAGGCAGGGCAGTATAGTTCCCGAGATAACAGAATCACAGACTAGAGAATTAAAAAAAAAACAAAAAAAACACAGGTTCCAAAGGGCCGTTAGAGCTAACAGCTGACTGGAGATTTGAAAATATCACTGCATAATGTGCTGTTATATACAAGTAATTTATTAAAGAACAAATCATGGTTGCAGTCATGAAGGTAATCTCATAATATTGCAGAAAATACTAATTTACTACATTAAGCAATATGTTTTATGTTGAAATCCTACATAGATTCAGTATTATGGCCTATATTGGCAGGCAATTACAATCATAAACACGAGAGAAACACACCTACAGGTTATGCCTTATCTGGTGAGCTAAAAGATCAATGCTGTTGACAGCTAGCCATCATCACTAACGTTGACTTAGAACTCCACTCCAGTACCTTGGGCGGCTGTGGCCTGGCGCCAGAGCGGTCGTCCACCAATCGGAAGGTCGGCGATTCGATCCCAGCCATGTGTCGAGGTATCCTTGAGCAAGATAGTGAACCCCAAATTAAAGCAACTGCTAAATGACTAAATGTGAATGTAAAATATCTCGGGTCTCGACCAACAGATGCTGCGTATGAGCGTTCCAACCGTTATGTTTCCAACTGAGCCGCCCCACTGTAACTGTAGTTTAAAAAACATCTTAGAAATACATGAAGAAAAAGCTGAATGAGCAATAGCACAAAATGTGTTATATCAGCCTGTGCATGTATGAGTATGTGCTGAGTATGTGTTTCTATACACCCCTAACACCTCACGTCTCAGAGGGCTCTAAAATTCTTACTTGCAGAAAGGCACTGCAGATCTCTTTGAAGAGACCTACATTTACAGACTTCTTGTTCCAGTTCAGCTTGTTCTCACCTCCCCAGATAAGCCCGAACTGAACGCGTTAACGCTGCAGAGTTTGCCTGAACTGCTCCAAACATGCTTGGTGCAGAGACGCCGTGTCAGAAAACACAGCTTCTGCAAAACAGTAAGAAAGCTACATGGAGTCAGATCAAGGGGAGAGAGCAGTGGAGCAGGTTTTGCATTAGCTAGTGCAAACATGTCCACGGACTATGACCGAGGTGGGACATAAAATAAGTAATTTAATTTCCTTAAGGAATTCCCTTAAGCTGAATAGGTGGAGGAGACAGGACACGAGAGCTAGAGTGCACACTGACATACAGACACATATATAAGGATATGTAGAAACACTGCAGGTACCAGCAGGCAATCTTGTCCTATGCCCTTTGCTGTAGTCGCACCTCTATAAAAGCCAGTTTAACAGCTTTAATTGTTTATTTTCCAGGATGTTACAGTGGAAACCCAGTTTTATTTCTTTACATTACACTCTTTAGCTTGTAGCAGGGTGATGGTTTTGACGCATTAAAATAAAATGTGACAGCTCTTTCCTTAGAACCCAGCACTAAGTCCGTGAAGGTTGACTGAATGTGGAATGCATGCAGTTGCCTTGGAGTAGCGATGCGCGTGGTATTTTTATTTTTTTTTTGTGGGGGTTGTTACAGTGTGAACACCAGTTTCACGTCTTCTTAAGTGTTTCCTGATCACAAGATGTTCACGACAGTGCTGACTCAAGTTAGTGGGCGGGGCAGAAGTTTTCCTGTGTCAAATGGCCTTTGGATTCTTGCCAAGTCACCTCAAAGCAGAAGTAATGACACAATACCGTATTAAACATATAATGTGCTTTTCTTTTTCATATCCGTTGAGGTTTTTCTAGTGACTAAATAGCAGGCGATGGACCAGAAGGCACAGTGAGTGTATTGTGTGTGCAGAGGGGTCACGATGAGCTAGCGCAGCGCGGCTGATTGTAGTTAACTCTAGCCGTCCCTGCTGGTTGTTCCCAGCCGTGCCGAGTTCAGAGTCTGATGCTTCTTTCCATGACGTCAGCCGGCAACAGCACAGAGCTGGCATGAGGCTACAGGCCTGCCTGGTTCACACAGGGGCACACCTCTCGCTCTGCATGCTTTTCATTCCCTCTTTCTCAATACACACACACACACACACACACACACACACACACGTTAGCAGATATGACACCTTCGTCTAAAGTGCACAAGCCTGCTGCGCAATGCAAACAGAATTCCTCAATAGCCATAACCAGGACATGCTGCCACACACATCCTTGTATTCCTATACTTGTGAGGACTCATTGACATAATGCATTCCCATAGCCCTTACCCCAACCATAGCAACTAAAAGCCTAACCCTACCCCTAACCTAAACCTAATACTACCCTACCCTTAAAAACCAAGTCTTAACCTCAAACAGCCCTTGGAAGTTGTGAGGACCGGCCAAAATGTCCTCAGTCTGTTTAAAAACTTGTTCTGGTTCTCACTAAGTCCACACCCACGTACCCACACACAGATACACTCGACGCTTATGATATCTAATATTCTCAGTGCTAAACAAAGCATGCAGACTGGAATAACTTGGCAATCGACATGCTTTGGCACGCCAGTGACCGTAATAGTTACAGGGAAGAGTAAAGAAAAGTTGGCGACAACTCCGAGACCTGCGGAGGCCATGCAGTTGAGCAGATGGTTGCTCATCTTTATTTTCTAACTTCTGTAACGAGTTGTACAGTCTCAAATTAGGTCAAATTCTTTTGGTATAATTTATGAAACTGATGGCTGTTCGTTAACTGCAGTCCACATCCCGTTGCTTTGGTTGCGAGGTGATTTTCAGCGGCTTGGACCAGGACTCTGACCACGAAAAAGACACGGCAGGCTCAGGTGGAAACAGGAGAGGCGTGAAGCGGGACAGGAGCGAGAGGGAGGTTGGGCATCAGGCAGCGCCCACTTTCGGGGGCCAGGAGCCAAACCCGGCACTTTCCCTGTCGTCAAACTGGCCCCCATCGGTCTCGGAGGCTGTGTTTTGGCCCAGTCCGGCTATCTTTACTGGGAGGGCGCAGAGCCCTGTTCTGTTACCCGCGATTTGTCAATTTAATTGTCTGCGATTAAACATTTTCATTGGTCGTGCCAGAACTAGACCTATCCATTAATTTTTTGTAAAGAAAAATGCTGGGGCAGCCCTTCCACCTGTCCCTGGGCCTAAAAGGCCCGGCCCAGACATCATCGGCGGGGGTAACCGTTCCACCTGCCTCCCCTGTCCCCAGTCATGAGTAGGCCGCAACGATAAATCGTTATAAAAATCGCGATCTCGATTCACCCTGTTCATTTGAAATGTCTTCGATTTAAAAAAAATAATAATATAAACTTTGTCCTTTATTTTGAAAGGACAGGCCTCACAAATTTCAGGGCTTCACCCTCAGCCAATGACAAAGCACCTTTTAGTCACGTGTTTCGAGCGAGCGCTGTAGTACGGAAATAAACAAAATGGATATTAGTGGTGTAACGGATCACAAAGCTCAGGGTTCGGATCACGAGTCACGGATCAGATCATTTTTCCGATCCTTTGGAACTGTTGGTGTCTGCATACCGTTACAGTTTTGTCCACCGCCCTTCTTCAGTCATCATTATATTTTACGGATACATGCGATTTAAATGATGCGGGAGGCTTTTAGAGCTCCGCCGCGAGCCATCGTTGACTCATTAGCATGTGATCACATGACTGTTGCGTGTAGTTTCACTGCAACTCAGCATCGAGTTTAAAATAACGCAATTACTTAAAAATCAATATCAGCAGAAAAACTCTTTCACTCTGCGATTGCTAAACAATTTAAATTAATCCGCTAGTTAAGTTAATAAAAAAAGCGCAATTAATCCCCGGGTCACGTGCGTGCCGAACCATGGGTCGTGATCAACTGTGATCCATTACACCCCTAATGGATATTGATGAAAACTTGTAGGCTATTGGCGATGTGCAATGTGCCAAAACCAATATTTTTGGTACTGCCAGTTTGTTTTGTCATGATTCATGGGTGTAATAAACATCACGCTTCATGAGGAAAAAATCGTTGCAGAGAATCGTGATATCGATTCTAAGCTAAAAACTCATGATTCATATTTTTCCCTGAATCGTGCAGGCCTACCTCATAGGCTACATTATTAACAACAAGGCAGGCAGTAAGGCAGGACGATTTGTATGAGATAAAGGAAACCCTCCCGCTCTGTCTGTCATGTTGTCCCACCACCCAAACAGAGAAGCAGGGGGAGGTGCGCAGAAACAGCTGGTTGGAGCGCTCGCTCTCTCTCTCTCCATTCAATGGGGCTTTATTGGCATGGGAAACAGATGTTAACGTTGCCAAAGCACGTACAAAATAAAAAACATGCATAAACAGAAGAACTCTGATGTGATGATTTTTTTTATTTTTTTTTATGAATGTGTGTTTAGGTGATTCACTGTCCCTCATGTTGTGGCATGCTGATATATACTGGGCAGCAAGACATGCCCTGTCTCCTCCTCTAAAGAGCGTTTCTCTCTCTCTCTGCCTTGATTTATAAATCAATCGTCATAGGTGGGTTTCTCATACCGACCTATGATTTCTTCAGGGTGAGTCTGGAATATTTTTTGTCACAATCAATGGACCAATGCTTCCAGGGAATAGAAAATAAGATTGTGTGTTTGTTTGCCCCCCCCCCCCCTCAACAGTGTTTGAGGTGTCATTTGTTTACATACTGGTCTGAACTAAGCAGTTTCTCCAGCTACTCTCCAACCACTGTCCACATAGAGGCAGTGCAAGAATTGGCGTATTCCATTGATGCTGCCTGAGTACCAAGTATGCCTGCATTTGTACACATATTGAGCATATTAAATAAAAAAAATAAAAAAACTTCACTTCTCTGCATTGTTGAGCTCCAACATTTATATTAGGAACCCGTGAAACCAAAAGTATGTTTGACTTGATAAACGACTGCATTATGAATGAAGTGTAGAGAAACAAGATAAAGGAACATCCTCGAATGGAAACCCTTGCTGTCCTCTGAGTCTGAGTTTTGTAAATAGTTCATGAGCATAGTGCAGCCTCGCCTCACCTTACAACACTTTTCCTTCAGTGGTCTGAGCTTCACTGTACGGTTCATTCATTCATTCATTCCCCAATAAGCTCACAGCTTAGGACTGTGGTGTCATGAGTGGAAACGTAATCTCTGGGTCACATGCGGTTATCAGGATAACCATACATTGCCTGGACTGCCGTGGATTTCTACTCCCTTTCCTAAACAAAACATGAGACATTGCTCTCACATGTAGAATTAAGGCCTGGTGTAGTTGACTGCTTGTGTCCCCGCGTGCTGCCCAGGTAGGATCCTCCTCCTGTTCGGCCTGTCTTGCCTGCTGTATAGCCGCGACGCTGGCGCTACATCATCAGGCTGCAGACATTCGTGGCTCTAATGCCCCTTGGTTGGCCCTAGGCACACTACTGTCACTGACACACAAATCAATACTGGGCTATTTAGCCGGACTGCAGTATTGAGTAACGCTATAAGACTTGCTCAATTCCGGCCTTACTGATGACTTTGGAGATACAGCTCATTTCAAACGGTTCCTCTTCTTCTCTTCCTATATCAGTGTGTTTTCCCTTGGCAGCCTTTCGTGATCTACCGCATTTTATCAGAGCAAAGAGCCGACTTTCCTTTTGTGTCATTCCGTCTGGTATTTATCAAGCGCTGTCACAGCTGAGTTTGGATTTCTGTATGGAGGGTGATGCTGGTCAAGTGACATTGGTGGATGGAAACTTGAATTCCTCTTACTTTGTCAGTCAGTCACTTTCTACCATTTATTCAGTCATTTAGGGGTCGCGGGTGACTGGAGCCTATCCCAGTGGCTTTGGGCCTTAGGCGGGGTACACCCTGGACAGTGGCCAACTCGTCGCAGGGCCGACACAGAGACAGACAGACAGAAAACCATTCACGCGCACATGCATCCACTAGGGGCAATTTTAGAGTTATCAATTAACCTAAACATGCATGTGTTTGGACGGTGGGAGGAAGCCGGAGAACCCGGAGAGAACCCGCGGTAACACGGGGAGGACATGCAGACTCCACCCAGGGAGATCGTGTGACCTTGGTCTGGTCCGGGATTCAAACCCACGATCATCCTTATTTGGAGGCGGGAGCTCTAACCACCGTGCCCCCCCCCCCCCCCCCTCTTACTTTGTGTGTATGGAAATATAAACTATAATAATGCTGCATCTATTGGGCATGCTGTTCCATTTTTCATAACAGGATGAAAAAATAAAGCGGTAAAGTCTCTCCCTTCACAGCGTTTAAAGTTAAAGAAAGTTTGTCTTACACTTGGAAAGTGGAAGCTAGCAAGCTAAGTTGGGCGAGCTAGCTTCCACTTTCTGAGTGGATGCTAGTTAGCCCAACTTAGCTTGGAATATATCTTAGCTCGCTAACGATAGCACTGATTCCCACTGATGTTACCCTTTTGTTCATTATATTTTAACAAGCTAGCGTTAGCTGTCTTTCTTCCATGGGCCCCAGTTGTGGGGATCCATATCACAGCAGAAGATAAATTAAACTTAAAATCACTTCCTTTTGATAAGTACAATGTCGACCAAATAAGTGCACAAGTCAAAAAAAAAACCCACACAGAGGATAAAAATACTGACGTCAGCAAAAATGCATTTTAACTTTCATGTCAACTGTACCTGCTCCAATCGGCATAAAATATGCCCTCTGGAAGAAGGCAGTGGCACTTTAATGAAGACACCTCGCAGAATGCATTTGAATACTGAATTTACCTTTTCAAAACCACACCAGAGTTGTGTAGAAAAAATACAGAAGTCATTTTGGTAATCTTAGCAAAACTATCTGTGTCTCACGGCCTCTCTCTTGTCTCCGTCACTTTCAGCAGCACTTTCAGACAGCAGTTAAGAGTTGTAGCTGCCTCACTTCCCTTGCCCCAGTGGAAAGAGTTGTGGTTAGTCAGGGGTTCCTATGTAGATGAAAAGGTAAGATATGAAACATGACTGAGCTCGAGCTTTTGCTTTCTGAAAAAAAAAAAATGCATTCGTAGGGGTGACAATAAGGTGAATAAGATCACAGCGGCTTAACCCAACATTAGTCTGCAAGATTCTTTTAAAAAAAGACTGCTAAACAGGATCAGTCGATAATGAAAAGATGAAGGGGGGGAAGGGGTTTTTTTTTTTTGTTTTGTTTTTTTACTTCACACCAGTCTTTACATCCCGGCAAAACCAGTATGCTGGCATAGCTTCGCATCGGTGGCAACCTAAAACATTAGATTCAGGTGGATACTTTTGTCTGTAGTAACTGG
>CM022471.1:22546661-22556912 GCA_011952105.1 Coreoperca whiteheadi
GGTGGGGGGGGGGGGGGGGGGGTTTCGATTTTCCCTAGCCAGTTACTACAGACAAAAGTATCCACCTGAATCTAATGTTTTAGGTTGCCACCGATGCGAAGCTATGCCAGCATACTGGTTTTGCCGGGATGTAAAGACTGGTGTGAAGTAAAAAAAAAAAACAAAACAAAAAAACCACTTCCTGCTATTAATCTGTTCATCTTGCTTTTCCCTTCAGTCCCCCCCCCTACACGCACTCACCGGCGTGCCCCGCCCGGTTTCTCTCTCCCTGTACGTGTCTGAACTGTTGACCTTCTTCGTCAGCATCGTTTCATAAAGTCGCCCCAAAAAAACACCACTCCCGAATGACATCGACACCAACAGGTGCACTCTCAGGCTTTTACTAAACTACGGCAAAAGTAGGCCTACGTGAACAGGAGACTCTCTGTGTGTGTTTCCCTGCAGAGCATGTGCGACTGTCAGTAGACCGCGCGGGAGGGGCAGAGCGAGGGGAGGTCGCCGGCGGGGTTTTGATGCCGCAGCTTATTCTGCAGGGGAACGCATGCTTCGAGCGGTCCCAGCCGCACTTCAATGCGACGCCTTTCTGTAACCGATGACTCGGCCCAGGCCTCGTTGTTGGACTGACATCGTTACATAATTGAGGATGGACACGGTATCACTTACCTGGTAAAACTCCCTCAGCCACGTTTTCTGTAGATTTTCAGGCTGGAAAGAGAGGGGGGAAAAAAGACAAGATGTTAGCGACGTATTATCTGACATCGTCACAGATCCAGTGAGGTTCAGAGTGTGTGCGTTAACTTGTTTCAAAAGCCAAAATGGGTTACGCTGGATCGCGTAATTCAACTGCGTACGACTACTGACTGGTTGTCTTTCTCCAATTAGAGCGTGTTTCTCGCAGCGTCACGAATCATGTTCCCCAGGGCATCGACAAGCCTCTCTCGCTTTTTCCTCACCTTCTTTTGCTCTGCCTGTATCGGTCATTCCCTCCCCCTCTCTCCTCCACTTTAAAAGGCTATTCCCCAGACCTGGACTCCCATTTGGTTTGTGCAGTGGAAGCAGAGACAAAGCCCTGGGCAGTCTACCATTTAAGGAGAGATCTCCCTATGTCGATAACTAGGTCTGATGAACAGCTGTGAGTGTGTGTGTGTGTGTTGGAGAGTTTGTCCTAACAAGACTAGTCTATAATAAGAATACACAAGGGATCTACAGGCTCTGTTGGTATCTGTAACAAAGGGCACAAAGCACACACAACTCTATCAAAAAAGATTTTACTAATTGGACTAAACAATCTTAATATTTTAATAACACTAGCATTTACTCAGAAGTATTACGTAATCTCCACATGGGCACACCCATAATATGCTTGCAGATGAACAGGTTTTTCCTCAAATATGACATATTTGTCATTGAACCCGAAAAACAGCACGATTTAGATAAAAGTTGGTTAAAAAATGATCTGAAGCATAACGCCTACCTACGTGACCAACATTAATTTCAGTCTTTGCTTGTGGGAATGCTACTATTCAAACCAGAGATTGCCTTTTGCAGAGTAGCCGTGATTGTAGCCAATATTAATTATAAAAACACACCGTTCACGTGAAACGTATACAAGATCGGAAAGCTGCAAAGTTGACAGCACAACAACGTCAACCCGTCAAAGGTATTTCCCAGATACCGATAGGTAGCACATGGCTTTTTCTGACAGTTTGTTGAGAAAGGCTAATTAGTATCTTAACACGCCACCTTCACAAAATTGATAAAAAAAAGAATGCATTCGAACACACTACCACCACAGCAAATAGTAGTACATTTGCCACAAATGTTGTAACACTGTAGTGGTGTGCTTAGTAGTAGCAGGAGGTAGTATTTATACTTCCTTTAGAATTTCTGCTACTCATAGCTGCATGCTTTCAATCTTTAATACCCCATACTGTCCACTGCTGACGGGTGATTGCTGTCTTTATGTGTCAGGGTGGCGACGTGCGGGTGAGGATGAATGTGAAATCTGGTGAAGTGGACAGAACTAGCTCTGTACTTAACACACAATCTTTAGAGTGGTATCAACCTTCTCATCTAAAGCTTGGGACAAACCTGAAGACTTGTACACATATTGTTTCCACCTACTTGCAGAGACGTTTTTGACTCTTTACTCTTATAAATCTTACGACTGAGTAAACACACTAGACAACACACTGGTCAGTAACGCCTGGAGTCCTGGCGGCAGACAAGCCCACAAATCCAGCTGTTGCTTGTTCCTGTACCAAAACAAACATGGACGGTAACTGGAAGCGTGCACTGTTTATAGGCAGTGCAATTTGCACTGAAAAGGCCAAAAAAGGGAGGGGGAAAAAAGCACAGAGTTTGGGTGAGCTCTTGGATGAGGTGGCGCTGGCAACACTACTGTACCCTGCAGTGGGAACTGGACTTCAGGTAAAGCTGTTTATTCATCAGTATGTCTCCCATCGTCGGTCGCTGATGTCAGTCGCAAATATCAAACATGGTTCAAAAAGATCTTTCTGAGAATGTCTGGGAGCGACTGGATCAGAAGACTTCAGATTACAATCTTTACATGTCACACACGTTATATGATTTTAAATCAGCTGACGCTCAACACCAACTGACCCTGACTGGAACAGACCCGGTCCAACTTGGTCAGATCAGTCGTCGCGCTCAAAATCGGCTCAACACGCGTGTCCCCACCTTAACGCTCGGAAAGAGGGCTGCACAATTAATCAGAATATTATCGAAATATTGACGCAGTATGGCCAGGTGCAATATCCAAATCGCGGATGCTGCAATTTTTTGATAAAAGGTGAAATGTGGTACAAAAGGGCATCATAATGAAGTACTGTGGTGCTGCAGGGATGCCCCGGCCCATAAATCTTGTTCTCCAGATGTAAGAAAACATGTTTGTTTGGTACAGACCTGAATAAATGTCACATCGTCATGAATTTAATAGTTATTTTCAGTGAAAATGAAAACTGCGATGCAAAAATGACCATTCCCACTAATCCTGAATCATATCGCAAATGTAGTATCTGTCTAAATAATTGCATGTCGTGCAGCCCTACTCAGAAAGAAAGCGAGTTAAGCGCGCTTCCCAAAATGAACTATTCCTTTATCATCAAAGTGGGAATTAATTGCAGAAATGACGTCCTTTCCACAGATATACTAACAGATTAATGCAGTCAAGAGCTCATGTTTGATGACATTTCCAGGGGCACCTAAATGTCTCAAGACTCAGCAAGTGTGTGTGTGTGTGTGTGTGTGTGTGTGTGTGTGTGTGTGTGTGTGTGTGTGTGTGTGTGTGCGCGCGCCATCGTCCCAGCCTCAGCCAGATCAGGCAGAGCATAGGTCTATATAAGGACATAAGCACTGGACCTTGTCATTAGTCACATGGATGAAGGAAGAGAGAAAGGGAGCGAGACTGAGACAAGCAGACAGAGGAACAGAAAGGTTCAGACCTGACCATCCTGGTACAATAATGTAAATGACCACGTACAGTCATACGTTTATATTGACCGGTCGGACTGATAGGTGCAAGTTGCTGCTGTTTTATACGGTTGAGGGTGAGTGCCTTTCGGAGTTGCATCCCAGTGATAGTGCCATCCAGTAACATGACAGCCCTTGACGAATCATCCTGGTATTTTTAGCTCTTTCCATTGGTTGTTCCTTGCAGGACCACTGCTAGCTGCTCTCTCTCCAATTTCAAAAGGTTTCCTGTGTATCGCACAGACACTGCGCAGCACAGGGTGCGAGGGCGATGGATTTCGTCTCTCAAAATATGCACAAGTGGGCCTTGCACAAAACAACGCAGCAGACTCCAAATTGACAGAGGGTTGACCATGGTAATGAGGCAATAAAGCCATACTGTTGACAGTTTCACAAACAAGTCCTAGAGTATTTCATCTGGGGAACATGTGCCCTAGATGAACCCGACGTGGAACAGAGAGTGGAAAGAAAACACCTAAAAGCAGCTAGGTCGTGTAGAAATTTCATCCAAAGCTCTAAAGAGTGCTCAGATATAGGCTGACCCATCTCTGATGTGATCGTTCTGGGGAACAGATGTTGGCCTTGCCAGGGTGGCTCACAGGAGGACCGGCGGGCCCTTGGAGGCCTGGGCCCTGGAGAGAAAGTGGGCTAATAGCAGATGGGAAGGGAGGTCGGAAGGAGTCTATATCTGTAGCCGTGGCGCTTTGCCACAGACCCTCAGCTTATCAGAAGTTAATTTGCAGTTAATTAGAAAGTGGGGCTGAACCGGCAGAGAGGTAAAAATAAACCCATACCCTCCCCAGCCTCTCCTCCTCTTCCTCCGCTGGCACTTTCACTCGCTTAGTTCTCTCCACCTCCTCTCTCTTCTTTGCCCATGCCTCGGCTTTCTGAGTCGATGGCCTACTTTTGAGACAGCGTGGGGAAATCTATTATAAAAGAAGATCTCTAGTCTCCTTGCACACTTTTGATCACTGGCATTGCATTTGCACAACAGTGGTAAATGCTGGACAGAAATGTGACTTTCAATTTGACAACACATCTCCTCCTTTTCAGTTTGAGCTGACAATAAGTCATACCAGCTTTCAACTTATCAGCTCTTCTTTTAACTAGGACAACATCACAACCCTTTCTATAAACACTCAGTGAAGGTATGACTATCTTGCCGATAGCACATGCCCAATCGTTCAATTTAAGATATGCAAAGCACTGCAGCTGGGCATGCCAAAATGAGGTGTCACGCTGACTAGAAGTACATTCTGAAATTCTACAATGTGAATGACCTTGGACTGATATTTCAAAGTATCCGATGTGTACTAGGCAACACTTTTGGGTAAATACACATACATGTATCTTAAAGGGGTCTGTTTACCCAAATCCCTATTTTCTCACTTACGGCTAATAGTGACAAGCAATGCAGGTGCTTTCAGTTTTATATGCTGAGGTTAAGTGACATCAACATATGAAACTTCTACTGCCCAATTCAATAGAGGTACTAGACCTTGCTGTGAACAAGTCTTTATTGGAACTACTTTCTACAGCATAGTCCCCTCAAATAAGATTCACAAGCAAGACAAAAAAAGTATCTGAATGACTAAAGACTACTAGATGTACTCCATATGTGAGGGATAATGTTTTTTTTGTCATTTGAATTAACTGACTCTGACCTAAACCACAAAGTGGATTCTGTAAATTGTACGCATTTGCAAGACTTCCTTTCCAGTGTAATGTGTGGTGACGTCTCTGTATTAAGAAGTGGGAAGTGACTAATCAAAACATGTGGGCACGGGGTTTTGAGACGTTACCTCTCAATTATTCCCACAAGATTACAGTTACTATTGAAATAGTAGGAATGTCGTCAGCATGTAGTCTGTACTAAATGCTGACAATTACGTGCAAAGTGTACAGTAGTGAGCGATGCGCTCTTGCTTTGAAAACGTGGCATATTATTGCGCACGTGGCTCTGCTGGACTAAAACAGCAACAGGAAGCGCTACGAGTTGAGCAGAGGTCACAACAGACCCTCACAGGTCGTGATCTGAAGTGCACACGCTGTTCTTCCCCTTGTAGCTCCTCAAGCAAGGCATTCTTTAGCTAACAGTGTAGTAGCATTCCCCAACCCATGTTGGTATTACAGCGGGCCGTTTAAACTTAGGCTGGCAGGGAAATGACGTCACGGCCTGTCCCCTTAAAGACCCCTGTGGCTATCTGCTGGGAACACATGGGCACCACATGAGTTTCCTCTTTCTCCACCTACTCCTCGTACTCCAAGTAATCCACACGCCGTTTCCTCTTGGCCTCGACTTCAACTACAATATTGTTATTTTCATTAGGCTCTGCTGATCTGCGGGGTTTGTCCGCTGGCTGTTATTTTGATTCATCCTTCTCTACAATTGCGCTATTGTTCCATTCCCAGCAAGCATGCTCAGCTCTCATTTTCTCAGACCAGAGCGGCATGGGGTAAGAGAAATACGGTTTAAAAAAATAAAATAAGATAAAATATCTTCACTCTGAAGCATGCAAGCTCTATAATTGAAAAGAGAGTGGAGATGAGGGGTCTTAAAAAAGCAACGATTGCTTGGTTACACCTGGTACTAATACCAGACACACACACAGGTCTACCAAAGAAAAAAAACACTGCATTTGAGGTACAACTTATAAACCAAGGTACAGTACATAGGGCTCTAATGTTGTTCTCTTTTTCCATCTCCATCTCTGACATACAAACCAGTGGACCCCGCTCTAAAGCTAATCAGACACATGCCAGAAAATAGAACAACCTTCTGCACATGTATTCAAGCTGCCTTGAAAGAGCATCTTAACATGCAGAGTAGCATACGTGAACGGCACGAGGTGAATGCTTTTATCTGGAGTGCCTGACAGCCTGGTTTGAATGATGTGGGCTGATGAAGAACATTTCTGAATGGAAGCTGCTGAATGCTGAAATTCTGTGCCAATATACAATACTGCACAAAACACAGCAACGAGGAGGGAAATATTCAAGCATGTTTGAGTGCAATCTAATGAAAATTGCATGTTGGTCACTGCAGAGTACTACTCGTTTTCTGAAAACAGTTGTATGTCTTGTGTGGCTCTGGAGGACCTTTGTCAAGTCAAAGGAAATAACACTAATGATGTCATCAAGGCTCAACACTTAAATATCAAGCTTTTTATGTCCTCATAGTCACACTCATACCCTTTAACACCATCTCCATTTCAGCTGCAGTGTACTTGATTAGCATAAAAGTCAAATATGTCTGATATATGGGGGCATCACAATAAGCTGTGACATATCACTTTATAAGTTGATATGG
Organism: Coreoperca whiteheadi; assembly: GCA_011952105.1. NCBI lineage: Eukaryota > Metazoa > Chordata > Actinopteri > Centrarchiformes > Sinipercidae > Coreoperca > Coreoperca whiteheadi. The sequence goes on from CM022471.1 coordinate 22,553,464, forward strand.
TGAACATGTTGGCAAGCAAGATGCCTATCTACACAACCAGCAGACCCAGTAGCATTACATTAGCAGGTGGTAGCGGCGTTAGGAGCTGTGTTTGCGTCCACCTAATGAACATGAGTCCGCCATTCACTCTCTTTTTAGCATCTGGCTCCCCAGCTGGTCGCTTACTTTTTGGATGTTTGATGCTGGGCAGCTTGCGTACAGTGGGTTTATCAGAGTTTTTCCACTGAAAACGGAGGTGGACTGAAAGCTGACTGGTGTGCATTGAAACAAGTTTGATGAGAGCGGTGAGACTGAACCAAAACAGTAAAGTTGTAGGCTGTAAAACCAAAACAGTGAGCTTAAAGACAAACAAAAAATGCTCTGCAGAGCATAATGAGAAGAAAAGGAACCTTTTGTTTCCAAATCGTAACCACCATTTGGTACTTCTAGGCTGGATTATTGCAATTACTCAATATCGGGCTGCCCCAATAAGTAAAATCCAGAATAGAATTTTAATTCCTTCGCCTCACCTACAAAGCCCTTAATGGTCAGGCACCATCATATTACCCCACTAGGACACTGCACTCCCAAAATGCAGGTATACTTGAGGCTCCTAGAGTCTTCATAAGTAGAATGGGAGCCAGAGCGTTCAGCTATTAAGCTCCCCTCCTGTGGAATCAGTTTGGGCTCGGGAGGCAGACACCATCTCCACAATTAAGAGTAGGCTTAAGACTTACTTTGATATAGCTAATAGTTAGGGCTGGCTCAGGTAAGCCCTGAACCATCACTTAAGCCACGTTTCCACCCAAAGATTAGGCAAATTCCACCCATCAAACAGCTGCATAACTATTGTTTTAACTTATTGCACGCATCACCTGCAATTCAGCATAAGGACCTTTGTTTATTTTAACCTATGCACTCTCACCTGTTCTGAATCCTGAGCTTACTGGTGTATAATGGTGAAATTGAGAGCCGCTACTTCCTCAGAGCGCTGCAAATATTAGAATATGGTAAGACGAGCATAAGCGCTATGTGTCTTTTTACATATATGGTAGTATATACTTGTTTCAGATACAAGAATATCCACTATACACACATTTGGTTCTACAACTATTAATTTGTCTGCTGAAATATAAATGTGCAAAATACAGCGTTTGTGTGCTTCCGCAGGAGGCGTGGCACGAGGGCTGCTGTGGCTTGGTGGCAGAACGGTCGCCTGCCAATCGGAAGGTCGGCGGTTCGATCCCCCAGCCATGCGTCGAGGTATCCTTGAGCAAGATACTGAACCCCATAATGCTCCCGAAGCTGCGCCTTCAGTTTCTGAATGTTCCATGTAAGTCGCTTTGGATAAAAGCGTCTGCTAAATGACTAAATGTAAATGTAAATGTAGGAGTAAACACACTAGTGTCTGCAGCCTGCAGTTCAGTGTACCTGTCCGTTTCATCTGAAAAACAAAGAAAAAATGAGAAAAATCTCACTGCAAGATTAATAAGATTTAATAACGGGATTTCATTTCCTCACATCCGACGCGGACAACCTAATTCATAAACAAAAAAAAGCTGCTAGATCCCAAACAAAAATCTAAATAAATATATTAAAATGATCAGCAGGCATGGAATAGAGGCCTTTCACGTCAAAGCCTTGTTTTTTCTGAACCTCGTGGCATAGCTCCTTGTGCATGGGCAGCTTGTGTGTGTGTTGACAGACTGTTAGAAAGGAGGTTATTGGCTTTCAGGGGAGTGGGCAGCCAACTAAAAATACCCCGCCTAGATGAAGGCCATTGACCGAGGGAGGGGATCTGAGGAAGAAGGGCAGCTGGAGAATCAGCAGGGGAATCAAGATGATTGGCTGCCCCCGTGTCCTTCAACAGCTTGCCACTAATGTCACTTCCCCTAACATCTCTGCTTCGTGGTTGCTCGGTGGAGGCTGGATGAAGCAGGAGGTGTGTCCCTTCAGTGTTTTTTTTAACTCCACATCAAAGAGGCTCATTATGGAATTAATTAGAGCAAACCCACTCTAAGGAAACACTAAATTAGACCTAAGCTGACTCCTGAGAGATGTCTACATCCTCCTAGAGGATAAAGTACGGAGGAGGGTTAAGGCGTCTGTATGCTTCAAACAAAGTGCCAATCGAATCATGCAATAGCCCCTGAAACCCCACTTGGCCTACGCATTTTCAACGTCAAGAGTAAAGGAGGGGACTGCAACAGACAATCCAGTAAGCTCGCCCACTAGTGTGGAGGCGGAAAACTATGCAGGATTCAAACATCTCTTTAAAGTTGTTTTTTTTCCCCCCTTCATACAACTAGTCACGTGTGTGTCCAAACGGGTGCAACACCATGAATGGCCTCGAGGAAAAGCCTTCCAAAACTGTGTGCTGTCTCCCCATATTACTGTCTCTCGCCCCTCTCTATAGTCAAGACTCCATCCGCATTTTGTGCCAATTTCACAGAATTCCAAGAAAAATCTGCTAATGACAAATCTAATCAATATGCGTTTCCATGCTCTACTGTTATGCAAATATTAGAAGGTGGGTCATGACATAAACAGCTGGTGGCGCTAGTTCTCCCGGCGGTAATTAAACTAATTAAATATGTAAAGCATTGCAGAAGAAGAGGGTGCGATGGGACGACGTAAATAAAAGAGCTCCAGTCAATCATCAAAGGAAGGAAAAGGGTGGGGCTACCGTGGTGGGATTGTGGCATTTTTGTTTGTTTCATGTATCAATTTGAGGAAGGTTACAGACTCTTCATGGCTCCACGCCGATCTCTTCAGTGAAGAGGAAGCGTCAGTGGTTATTTAGGTCACACGCTTCATGTACACCATGATTTATTCGTTGGGTCTGTTTCCAACGCGCAACTCTTCCACCTCAGCACAGCGCAATAAACCTTTGCTCACATTTCAGGCATTTCCACTCCGTATTTTTATGCGCAAAAAACATGGATGGAAACCAACTTTATGAAAACCGTTTTTTTACCTGGCCATAAAGTGTGCCCTGTGGAATAAACAATTTTGCCTTAGACTATGATCATTTGAAGCATAGCTGTTCATGCCACTTTGAACAAAACTATTTCAGCATTAACTGCTGCTTTTTCCTTCAGCATCAAAATAAATCAGAGTGTTGTTGCAAGTTTGCGTTTATGTTCGACTGCTTATCGTGTGCGTTTTAGCTGGCTCTCTAGTGCTTGTAAGCTCTTCAGGGGGTTTCCATGCATTTCGCCCAACGCATGCTGGGACAGGTTCAAACCCCCCTCATCTCCAAACAAAAAGAAGCAGGTATAGATCTTTTCTCAAAATGTATCATACTTAAAGATATTGAATAGTGGCACAAAACATCGAGGTTGTATAAAGAAGCATCAGAGGGGTCTTGGGGGGGGGGGGGGGGGAGGGGCGGGGTGGGGATCCCGGTGTTTTTCTTGGGAAAAAAGAACCGGGCGTGGGGGGGGGAAGGTGGGAATAAAAACACTTTT
>CM022471.1:22573126-22591469 GCA_011952105.1 Coreoperca whiteheadi
GGGAGGGGGAGGGCAAATTATGACGTAAATAAAGGCGCCCCCAACCCCCCCCCCCCCCCCCCTTTCCTGGGGATAAACATTAAAACCCCCCCCCCCCCCCCCCCCCCGTGAAGCTGGCCCTGTGTTTGCATCTGAGGGAAGGAAACAACCTGAGCATTCTGGATGCAGCACGACAAGTGACCAGCAATAGCCACATAACACATATTCCCATGATATATATATATATATATATATATATATATATATATATATATGTATATTAAATACATCTTTGCTGGCCTTAAATGGGAACCAGAGGGTGTCAAACAGTCAAATGATAGTACTCAGTGATGGAAGATATACTTTAGAGCAATGTAACACACGGATTGATGCATGTAAACGCTTTTTAAGTCACCGAAAATGTATGTTCGTGGACAAAATCATCCCCAGTATTTATAGAAGCACAGCATACAGTAATACCATCCAGGTGCTCTGACCGACGGCGTGACTCCAGAGCAGGAAACCCGAAAGAGCAAGGGGCTAGAGGAAAAGTATAGTCATGAGCATAGTCACTACCCGGCCGTGCTTAATGACTTGGCCAGACCAGCAAGTACATTTTAAAAAGAAAAACAAAAAAGGCCTTGGCTGGGAAATATTCACCCACAGACTGTACGTGGAGCACAGACAATAAGCACTCTCTATCAAAGGCTTAGGGTTAAATAAACACCCGTCCTGCTGGGAATGTGCGGCTGAGTGCGTATGGGAAAAAGATAAAGGGAACTGGTGAGTGTAGAGGTCTCCGTATAAAGGGAGTGAGAAGTGCTACCCAGCTGGAGAACCCTTTTTCCTCTGGATTAATAAACCAGCACAGAAACACAGTAGATGCGAAGAATCCATACATCAGGAGAGACTACCGCTTGTGGACGCTTGCCAATGAAGACGTTCCCCAAGTGTCCCAAATTTGAGGTTTTGTTCCCATCACAGCATGTCTCAGAGGACCTGACATGTGACGCTCATCATATGCCCTGTGAGCGGGCACGTCTTTGTAAGATGTGGCTAGGCAAGGACAGCCAAATAATTAAAGAGAGGATTTGAAATGGCAAAGAGAAGAGTGTCAAAACATCTCAGAGTATTTCAGAAATAAGACACAAGCACTGGCAGCAAGAAGGCACCAGTTCTAAGGGTGGTAATGTCAGTCAGTTAGTTGGGTCAAACCACCAGTTGGGTTGGGAAAATTTCACCTCTGGCATATCTAAATATAACATGATGTGGTCTCTCTTGCTTCAGGTACCAGTGAGACAATTAAATACGATCCAGGAAGCTCAGTTTGAGAAATAGATCCATGAATTTGATGGCATTTCAGAAGCCAAAACGCTGCACGCAGGTTTATAATACCCAGGACTCTGGACTGGCCTCATTTAAATGAATGAGAGCCCTGCCTTTTTATCATGCAGAGCCAAAGTCGGTCTAAACAAGGCCTTATAGTTGCTGGAGGACAGATTTATTTTTATTTTTTTTTACCTTTGGAGAGAGAGGCAGGCTAGCTGCTGCCTCCTGTTCCGAGACTTTACACCAAAGCTAAGCTAACCATCCTATGGCTGTAGCTTCACATTTGGCTTGCAGATATTTTCAATCTTCTCATCTAACTCTCGGGAAGAAAGAGAACATGGGTATTTCTTGTTTTTTCTTAAAAAAAACACACAAGAGGTTTTGGAACTGGTTCTTAATAACCATCCCTAAATGTTATTTCACACCTAAAAGGGTCAGTTGAAAGCGCACACAGCTAATGTATTTGCTCAGGGCAACAATGAAATTAACAAAAATCTTTCACATCGTCTTTTGAATCACTTTTTGTGAAGAAACAATACCATCGTCTATCTAACTACTACAACAACAACTTTGCAGTTGGCACACCAGGCAACTTGATTTTTTGCAGTCACACGACAAAAGCTATGAATAAACTAACACATTCAAATGATAGTGTCTCAAATAACGTGACCCCCTGAAATGATGTGGTAGATCTTAATTCTGGACCTTAATCAAGACATAGCGGTGGCTCAGGGGTCAGTTTGCCTTTAACACAGCACAGTTTAAGCTGTAAAGAGAAAAAACAAAACACACAATTTCTAACAATAAGTGTCATTTCTGAAATAGGCGAATTGAAAGTGTATTAATGTCCTAAACGGTAGTGAAAATCCAGTCTGCAAAGCTGTCCCTTCCATTTATCCGATCTGAAAAAGACACGTGAAGTCTGCGACCAACAACTTTTTGCACCTCCGCTAAGCGCTCGGCGGTGTGATGTGGAGCAGCGCAGGGAGGACACGTATCTTAAAAGGTCCGCGGCAGGCTCGCGAGCTCCACGGCTCCTTTGTTTCCGAAGTTTGGCTTCTGTGGAGATAAAAGAGGTACGAGCACTTCTGTAATCATTCAGTTGGTACGTCTCCCAGGCGGACTCCGTCGCTTAGCGAAAACACAGCAGGCCGGAGAGAAAAGCACGCGCACGTGTTCATGCGGGCGTGTGACTATATCACAGCAGATCCCATGCAAGTCAAGTGGATGTGGATCATAGATTAAAAACACAAGTGGACAGAAGGCCTGCTGTTGCTAAGCGAGCTCTTTAAAAAAAAAATTAAAAAAAACACACTTTGGGTTTACAAGACGCAAGCGAGCCAAATTCCTTTGATAAATGGCGCTGCCGTAAGCTTAAGTACGGCACATAAACTGTGCACAGAATTCCAGGTATGAATACCAACAGTTCCATGACACACTGTTAAAAGCATGACAGCCTAAACTGCTTTCTGCAAAACTCTACAACATTCTCTACTTCTAGATGGTTATCCAAAGCTGGACTACAAAATGTGTTCTTGGAGAAAATCATAAGCTCCGGTTACATCCGAGCCTTAGAAAAGCCCACACGGTCAGCGGCAACCAGAGTTTGTCTTCCTCAAATGTAAGTCGCTTTGGATAAAAGCGTCTGCTAAATGACTAAATGTAAATGTAATGTAAATGTAAAAGTGAGAAGCACGCACGACGCTGTGAACTTTTGTCAAACTTTTGCCCTGATGATGGTCTAACGACAAAACGATCGGCTTTATTATTAAATACTTGCATTGGACCTAAGAGCGGAGAGCCTTCCTGTCTCCATACTTGGCGTTTTGGGCCTTTTTGCACCGTAGCATTGACCTTCTCGGAAAAAGATCCCCCCAAACGTAAAGAAAACACTCCACGTCCCTCTGCTCAACAAAGCTGCACGGCCGTCAAAACCCACGACACGAGAGCTTTTTAGCTATCTTCATGTCTCTGTAAGATTTTGACGTGTCTTTTCACCGCTAGTGGTGCTGTGCAGAGACTTTTGGTTTTTGCCATGCGGTTTTAACAACCTGCCTTCGAAACGTCAACCTGCGCAAGCGAAATTCAACTCATCGTCACCGTACTGAGGTTGGCAGCAGATATCTCAGACGAAAGCTCTCTCACGTATATTTTTGGGGCTTTTCCGGGCCTTTATTTTGATAGCGACAGCTGAAGAGTGACAGGGAATGGGAGAGGGAGAGAGAGGGATGACAAGGGCTGGAGTCATGATTGGTCAATACCGTAAATACACGCGACATTCACTCACAATGGCTCGACTTGAAAGCCAGGCACGTCTGGACATGGAGGTGTAGTTTGGGAAAATCACACAGTGCGTGTTTTCCGGCTGGGCCTGAGAAATGGAAACCTCCTTCACTTAAACTCCTCTCTGCAGGTCGGCTAACAGCCGCTGCTGAGGCCTCACGGCTCTAACTTCCCCTAATGCACCACTGCGGTGTAGTGCGCTGCGGGTCCGACACATTACCACCTAATCTAGCCCTACATGTTTATGAGCACAGGGCATTCTGTACTTAAACCGTTTAGAAACCTGGTTTTGTTTTGATGCCTTTAAATGTCATCAAGTAAATGGGTTGGAATAAATGGGTTACAGCTTTGACGTGAGAAACCTTCCTAAAATGCCACATTTACGCTCATATTAAACCCGTTAATGTTGGCCCGGAAACGTTTGGTACAGCGTGGTTGTCAGTTACTGTGAAATTTAGACTCGCACCGCACCACATTTTGATGGTAACACGAAGTGGCAGCGAGCAGGACGAAGCAAATAATAAACTTAATAACTAATATGGAGCTCTTCAATGACTTTAATGAGCCTGGTCAATTAATATGGCTAGTGCTACAATAGCCGGAGGTGACTTTTGCCTCTGGCACTGAAAGGAAAGCTCCAAGGTGACCAAAATAAAATGTCTTAGACAAAAATCACCTAAACAATGTGCCCTCTGTCGCTGACAGGACCACAACAACATGGAGAACATGACCAAACACAAGCAGGAACAATAACGTGATAGTGACTAAGCTCCCATTGCAGCAGTTCCATTGTACCACTGTATGTGGACTGAGCCCCCGCTGTTGTCTCTTCAGGGTATCTTATGTCTTCCCCCCCCCCCCCCCATCAGTGGGATGGGTGGGGTGGGTGCCCCTCTCGGGCTTTCCCATCCTGGATAATTATGGCTCTTGGAACGAACCCAAGCTTCCCTCGCGCCACGTCGAAACACTCCCAACCCTTATCCCAGTTCCTTATCTGGGTCCAACGGGGCCTGGCTATTCATTGTCCCGCTCTGCTCGCGCACACATTGTCAAATCCTCCTGAGCGGGGTCAATGAACTCTGGAAAAAAGTTGGCTGCGTCGAACCACTGTCTCATGTTATATATTACTGAGAGTTGGTGTGTACGTCTGTCTCCATATTCACACACATATAATAATATATATATATACACACACATCTGTGAGTGCGTCATTTCCCCTGAGAGACCCCCACTATAAACTCGCCAGGCTGGTTCAGCAAGGGACTGCTTATTTTGCTTGGTAAGATCAACAGCTCAGTAGAGCGGGGGGGGGGGGCAGATCGCTCTCCACATCAGCAAGATGATCATCTCCCCACCTCTGCTGGTTTGGGCCTGAGCAGACTCTGTGGGGCACGGTGACCTGAGTCAGGACCTCGGAGCTACAGCTCAGGAAAAACAGCCAGATAAGCTCGATGACAGCAGCAGCAGCAGCAGCTCTCTGAGCTTCTGTCTGTTTTCTCCGTACTGCACCGTTTACGCCCACCTAGCATTACGTTCTCAGGATTGTATGAGAAACGCTCTCCTAGCTACACAGCCTGATAACTTTCAGTTAGGAAACTTTCTACGGGGACAGAAAGCTCACGCAGTTCGTACCACCGACTCCTGTCTCGCAACTCTCTGCAAACCATTCCTCTTGTGGAGCCATTATATTGCCCCTTTTCTAAAGCCAGAATTCCCTCTCTATGAATCATTATTGAAATCATTGAATGATATTCAAAATTGTGTGGTTTCCCAAAAATTAATTCAGATGAAAGACCCAAAATGGCCATTTACAAAATAGCTTGTAAAAGGAAGTGGTGACATCAAAAGGACAGTAAGCTACTAGTCCTTTTTGTTACCTAATGATTTTGTGGAAGTTAAACTGACTGACTGAGGTCTACAGTCATGAGAGCGACTAGCTGTGTGAAGAAAACCCGGAGCAGTGAGTGAGGCAGACTACAGGGCTCACCTCTCATAACACAACAAACTTAAAATAATAATGGATCCTAGTGGGCCCACGACCTTTAGTGACAAGGTGGCGTGGTTGGGAGAGGCTTTCCTTAAACACCATCATAGCCAACATCTCTCCACTCCCAAAATGAGGTTTTAATGCAAATGGGTATACATGCAAAAGGCACACAACATGCAAAATACACAATACACGTTTTATCGTGTGGTTTTGTCTGACTGACAACAGATTGCAACATTCACACCACATTCGTGCAGCCATCCTCATTTTACATATACACACACACTCGTTTTAAAAGGATGCTTTTCTTCCATCACCCTTAAAACTATACAGTGAGGGAATAATAAAGAATTTGTGGTGATAATCAAATGAAAATACCCGCCTGGATGGAAAATCTACTATCAGTGACTGTTTTACTGTGAATCAAGCCTTAAAAAAGGTCCAGCGTGTAGGATTTAGTGGCATCTAGCAGCGAAGTGGCAGGTGCGGCGGTGCTACATGGCGGCCAAAAACAGCTCATTCTTAGGTAACGAAAACACAACGATTCTTATTTTCAGGTGTTTATACGCTGCTGAAAACCCACTTATAAATATTATATTCCATTTCTGCCGGTAGCTCCTCCTAAATGTTACACACTGGACCTTAAATGAAGGTAATTTCAACTGTCAAATACCATCAGATAGTGTTACACATATATTATTCATTGTAATTGATTATTGCATATATAACTGCCGCTGTGGGAGGCAACATAGTGGTGGGGAATATGTTGTACTTTCACTTCTGACATCTCGTTGCCTGCCGGTGGCAACGTGCAGCTCTTTCCAACATCTTTGCCTTTTGAAATTCCTAATTCCGTGTTATGACAGGATGGAGGAGGGCAGAGCAGAGGGAGAATACCAAAATAGCATCATCTGATCTTTCTTTCATAAACTTTTCCACTCCTGCAGCAACACACTGGAACGGGCTTTGGCAGGGGAAGAAACGCAAAAACCAAGCTGTCAGATGAAGTCTTTAGTCACAGTAGTCTCTGCTGTTGAGCTCCTCTCCTCATAAAACTTGAGCTAAAAAAAACGTTTGGAGAAAACACGGAGAGCTGAAAACAAAGTAAAGACTTGATATGAAGAATAAAGCCATTTTCACATGGTTTGCCTCCTCCATGTCAACCGCTTCTCCACACGGCATCACATCTGGTATCACACCCTACTCGCCAACGCTATAAATACAAATCCTGAATGCTCAATTACATTATTGAGTTAGCGAACCATCAGCCATGTGACTAGAGACTAAATATAGATTCCAGGGTATATGCCTGCTGCAGTAACATCACATGTCCACAGGGAAACTACATTTTATCCCCACTGCTCCTTATCACTAACGGGATGCAGAGGAGTTCGTTTGGTAAGACGAAGACCTCTCAAATACTTCCTAATGAAGAGAACAAGAGAGACATGATGAAACATAAGTTGGAAGACCAAACCCACAAGGGGAGCTATTCATAGTAATCTATTGCATCACCATGTGGTCATCTTGGCTTGGCAAACAAGAGGTGGCTGTAATCAAAAGAAAACCACAGCCAGCGACCAGTGTTCGCTGCACTGAGAGCACTTGAGGAGAATGTAAGAGCCGTCAGTTAGAAAGTCGGGAACAGAGCAGAACATACCTTCGAGCAACAACATCAGCTTACATCCTCGGCAACAACAGCTGGCTGGAGAGCTGGCATCTGTTTTGTCAGACTTGAGTTGCTTGGATTAATCCAACTGGGCTTTCCAACTGGACTGTCTCCAAATGTCATGAAATGATCTCTCAGTTGCTTGTCGGCGAGCCAGATTCAGTTACCACCAGAGATCACATAATGGAAAACGGACACTCAAGTCACACCTATAGTTTGTTTTCTCTGGGCCGAACCTTCTTTGTTGGGTTTATTTGGGTTCAAACTGCACACATGCAAACTAAGGACGACATGAATTATAGGTGGTAGCTTACATCTCTTGGACATTCGGTTAAGTTTCCAAACTTTCCATTTTGGAGTCGTTTTCATGCAACTGGTTTGTTGGTACATTTACATTTAGTCATTTAGCGGACGCTTTTATCCAAAGCGACTTACATATGAGAACATTCACAAACCGAAGACACAGCTTCGGGAGCATTTTTGGGGTTCAGTATCTTGCTCAAGTATGCTTCGACGCATGGCTGGGGGATCGAACCGCCAACCTTCCGATTGGCAGGCGACCACTCTGCCCCCAAGCCATAGCCGCCCCACAGTAGATATAGCCTGGTACAGTAGATCACCTTCACACTTCAAGGACTATACCTCCAGCGTCTTTCAAAACAAAACCGGCACCTCAGCCATCGCGGTGCTGTTATTTGGTGAGGCCAGCCGGCAAGGTGTCCACCTGTTTTTTGAACAAACCAATACTAAATGAAGAACACTCCAGCGCTCTCCAAACATGTTTGACGGGAACGTGCTCACATACTGGCATGAGGTACCGACCAGAGTGACAGTTAACTAAAGTAATGACTGGACGCCGTCATCGACTTCGTCTGCTCTTCAGGTTGGTGCAACAGGCCGGCTACGGAGCGACTTGTTCGTAAGGTACCACAGTGTTTCCTGAATCAAGAAAGCTACTTATTCACTCATAACCTGTAACGGCCATTTGCAGGCATTGACAACAGTTGACAGTTAAACAAAAGCATCAGTTGGCTTCATCTGTGGTGAACTGTGTACTGCAGGCTGACTTTGGCTCAGGAATCCCACAGTGGCTTCCCACTGTGCCTTCAGGATGGGAGTGGATAATAAAACCAAGCCTGGGGAGTGGATACCCTAAGGCTTGGATAATGTATGTTAAAGCGGCAACAGGTAACATTCTTTGCGCTTTAAAAATTTGCTACATGGGAGGACAGTTTTTGAGTCCTATCAGTAAAAGTGATGGGAGTCTAAACATTATCACTTGGACACTTAAAACTAAATAGGACAGTCTGGTAAAAGAAAAGCAATACTCAACATGTATAAATAAATGAATTAGGACCAGAAAGATGGGCCGGGGGGGGGGGGGGTCAGTTCAGTGTCATCCTCTACTATTTGTGGTGTTTCGCGTGTACAACACTGCGTCTCCTTGTCGTCTTACAGGTAACTTCTGATTGGCCGCTTGCTGCTCTATTTAATTAAGTGACCTTTAAAAACTGAACCCTGCTGTTTTGTTCTTTTTTTTTAGACCGGCCGGTCAAGTTATTGAAAAAAGCCAAGACGCAGACAGCTCTCGGTTGGAGGCTTTCGATCAGAAACACAAAGCGGGCACGTGAGACTCAACAAAACAGCAAATCACAGTTTAAAAACGTGGAAGAAACCAACGTTTGCCGTCGTAATTAGATTCGCTGAGGACGCCTCAGCCGGCCAACAATGGTAAATGAATTGAGCTTGACGATGATTGTCTGTCGTTTACTTTAGATCTTTGAATGATAACTGGAGTCAGAGAAAATTCAAAACGGGCTGAATGGCCCCTGAATGGGGCCGACCAGCAGCACCAGCCGTTCTAACGTCAAGGCATCGGTTTTAATCTCCACCGTGCAAACAGCACAATTGATTAGAGATTTGTTTTGTTTTCCACATATGGATAAACAACAGTGTGAGGAAGAGACCCAGACGAAAACTCTTACAAGTGTTAGGAACAACGGCAAACTTGGACATTTATCTGAAAGACAGTATCTTAGAACAGCGGTACTGTGCGACCGTGTGAAGCAGGCACGAAGGCTGGCAGAGTTGGGGGTTCTGTTCCTGCTGGGCCACTGACAGCAAACTGCTCGCGGACACAGCCACGGCGCTGTGATGTAGCCACCATCTAAGTCACTGTATTTTTGTGGGGAGACGCTTTAAAACCGCTCTATAGCAACTTTTTAGCTACTGAGCTCTCTTCTGTGGGCGTTTCTCCATCACTTGGGCCCAAAGAAATTGTAACTTTTAACAGGAAATAACAAATTCTGATGTTATATTTACTCAAACGTAGAAGTGGGACGAACAAGCAAAAGGCGACAGTATTTTTCAAAACCTTTGCATCACTGTTTTGAAAACTACTTTTTTTTTTTAATGCTTTTTTGCAATTATTTGCAGTTTGTTTTCAGCTTAAACTGCGCAGATAAAAATAACTCAAAGTGCGTACGACATTTGGCCAGTAAGAGTAGGTCATTTTCTACAGTTCCTATATGCTGGAGACAGCTCAACTTCACGTAAAGAATGCAGCATTTAAGCGAGCCTATGTCACCCCCCCCCCCCCCAACAGCCCAGTGCTGCCACAATCGGTGGCAGAAATGTGGAATGTGGGAGAAACTCTGATATGTAGTCAGTAGCAGAAGTAGAGACGTACACAGCAATATCTGTCGAAAATTAGCTAACATCCGCCACAATAATCTAATGCTCATACCTGACCAGCAGCAAAACCCCCGAGTGTTCTGAATTATGAAAGGGTGTGTGTTATTATTTGGGAACTGCGCTTTACATTTGTGAAATAATGAATGTGCTACTTTCAAAATTGGCTTAGTCTCGCTTCAGGTCCAACGCACGCGTACCTCCGCAAAAACTACATTTACCGCAACTCTCCAAGTTTCAGAAAGTACAGAGCGAACCGACTTTCCGCCTGCGTCCGGTGTGTACTCTCTGCGCTCTCCGTGTGCGTGGCCAGGCGAATCCTGCAGAGCCGAGGCTGGTCCGAACCCCCAGGGGCGTCACAGCAACTTAAAAACGTACTGAGCAGCCCTCGACACTTGGCCCACGGCCACCTTGTCCTCTTCCTCTTGACGTGCCCCTTTCTCTTCCGCCTTCAAGCAAACAAGGCGTTCAAATCTCGGCACATTTCACATTAAAAAAAAAGGGCTTTAATCAATACTTGCGGAGTGACACCCCATGTTCAAGCACACCGCGGTGTGCATGGTGAGGTTGTAAAGAGTGTGCTGCGTGCCATTAGGTAGCAGAGCCAGAGCCTGACTCAGAAACCGCTCAGAGCCCATGATGACATGCCATGGATATCGTTCAACCACCTGCACAGACACTCCTCAGGAGGCCTGACACACCTATTTTCTTTCCCTTTTCTACACGGGGCACGCGTTTGCTTTCTTCAGCCAAGCAAGCGGGCGGCTTTACCGAGGAGTCAATATTTGAATGCTGCTTGATCTCCCAATGCTGCAAGTGGGACGTTGCGGAGTTTACAATCTCGAGTGACACTGGCGTTATTCGTAACACTGTCCACTCTTGGAAAAACTCCACCCGCCTTGTTTTTCCCCCGTGAGATACTGCAGGGCAGGCCTGACATGAATGGGGGGGGGGGGGTAGAAGGTGTAGAACATCAGCTACAGCACTGTACGCTGCTGCAGGAAAACTTAAAATAGGTGATTGGCAAGCAGCAGCATCTCCAGTGACGCAGTGGTCAACAAATACACTCCTACATATATATACAAAATACTAATAATACTCCCTTTGGTAATCACCACAAGGCAATCAACCACAAATATCCGAAAGCTTCTGTTACCCTGACATAGCAGTGTATGGCTTGTGCTTTCTAAAGCAACACACCTCGTTCCACTTACATAAGTTTGGTTTTACTTGCTGTGATGCAGCTGGTTTTACCTGCCCTAAAGGAGGTGGGTGTCCTCTGCAAAGGCAAACTGCTGCTGCACGCCTGATCCCCAGAGCCAAGACCACAGAACACAACCATTGTGGTCAGGGCAACACTACAGCAGCAATAGGCTGCAGCTTACGATCAGTACTCGCCGTCCATAGGGAACAGGCAGAAGACGTGAAGGAAAGAGTGGGTCGCTGCGTGTGGAGGACGCACAACCCATGACACCCGCGGCTAACATGTGCCTTCACTGAGGCTACGAGAGGCCCGTGTGTTTATGCGGGAGACGTTGCGCGTGGTGGTTTTTTTTGGGGCTGCCGCGTGCGACTGGACGCACACGAGTCGTGACCAGCGGAGACGTGATTTGAGCGAAACACGGAGACGGAGTTGACGGCGTGGAGGGCGAGCACAAACACAAACAGCGGCGTGAAGAGGCAAGCGTTCAAACTCACGTCCTCGAAGAGGGATCCGACGTTGGCGGTCACCAGCAGTATTCCTGTGCCCTGCGCTGCCGTCAGCTTCCCTGCCATAGTGCTCGCTCGCAGGTGGGTCGGAGACTCGCACGGCGGACTTTTGTATGTGAGGAGCGGAGCAGGAACACGTTTTCAAACAAACAGAAGGCGGCGAATGTCTCAAGAAGGTGGCTATAAGGCGGGGGTTTCGCGACTGACGCCGGGGTTGAGGCGGCTCGGCTGGGGCATATTTTTCAGCGGCGGCCGTGCATCTGCGAGGAGCGGCGCTGCAACGGAGGGTCCGTCGGCGGCGGCGGTTAGCGTGCTGCCTCTCGCGCTACTTTTTCACGCTCGGCGCCATCGCCAAACTTTCCGTTTAAATCCACGGCGAGTGCCCGAGGGCTCTGGTTCATTTCAGGTGCGAGTGGTTCCCCCAGCTTCGGTGCACTGTAGAAGTCTCCCTCCGAAAGCAGGACTCCCTACCAGGACCATTGCCTTCACCGTTCGGAGAGGATAGGCTGGAGCCCTTCACCGCTCTGACGTCACCGTGCCAATGGAAACGCGGGGCTGCCTTAAAGGGCCAGCGCAGCGTAAACACGACGCAGCCTCCAACGCCACGGCGCCCGTTATCGGACACAGCGGGGGGGGGCTATCCGATGGTGAATGTTCCTCTTTTTCAGTTTGTCCGCCCATTGCTGTCCGACGGTAACCGTACTTGAATTTCAATAAAAAAACAAAGTGGCTTTTGTACATGTTCTACATTGCTACACAGGCATGGTTCACATGTGACACAGGCACCCAAAGAAGAAGAAGAATTACTTTATTAATCGCCTTCGAGGAAATGTAATTTTTTTCCCCTCCCATACTGCGTCCTACTCCATGCAGAAACAACAGAACACATGCAGTCCACTGGCTAAGGTCGCACACCACCTGAAGGTACCACAGCAGAGGTGAAGTTTCCTTCAGTACTGCTGAGGCATCTGCATGTCTTTAGGCATGTAAGTCTAGTCACAAACCACGAGCCAGGGGCACCTAGGGTGTAAGATAAGTTTACAGGCCAAGTTTGTTGTCCTTACATATATGGTTTAGGACATTCTTTGCTCATTGTTTGCATTTTTTTTTTTCACCTCTTGGATAGTTTAATGTGGAGACAATAAGATACTGCATGGGAGGGAGAGAGACTGAGAACCAACGGAACCGCCCTGGGTCACATTTAAAACCCAAATATCATATATAAAATGGAACATTTAACTGTGGTTGGAGACAGACTCCATACCCCATTCATGCCACTAGATCGACTTGCGACGCTGCACTGGTCCTGGTCAAATCTACTCGAATCATTTTCACATGTCACAGTAGGAAAAGCGCAGGTGGGAATAATAAAATGTATGATGGCTGAATTCCATTTAGCCGCTTCAGTTTCAGGGTCCTGGTATTGCGCATGCTGGCTCACTGTCACGCTGTCATGGCTTACCGGGACACATGAATAGAGCGGTTAATGTTATTAGTAACACAGGGGCTTTTTTTTTCTACTGTGAAAAGTCAAAATGTCTGCTGGGAAAAAGGTCATTAAGCTCAGGAGCTTTACACTTAGCGCAGGCCCGATTCCACATAAGCCACAGACTTGCGCACACGCAGCCGCAGCTTCGCCATCTAACACAAACGGCATTTAAAGTACCTCATTCACCAACTCTACCTTTAAAGTTGCACGGAGCGACCTTCGACCACTGGGGTCACAAAGACTCCAAAACGAAACAATTTATTGCTTACACAGTCGGCAAAAACCGAGCAATGTGGACATACCTGCGCAGTCTTCACAGTGTCTTGTCAATTGCTCCCTGGTACTTTGGCACTGTGGTTTGTGAAGCTTGCTAGATGGTACGCATCAGCCATTTCACACTGGGCATGCAATGTGATGTAATGGAGTTTTTGGGCCAAGGATGACTGCACATTACTTTGAATAAACCAGAACTGTTTTTGCATGGGAAACCTAGGCACCAAAACTGTGGGGTGAAAACAGCTGTAGCCTGAGGTATCGATCTATAGTGGGCTCAGACGTACTAGAAACTATCAGATTACAGAGAGTAATTTGATTGATTGCTAATACTTAAAAAAAAAAAATGCTGTGTGACCATCTTCAATACGTGCCTTAGACCTCTGAGCCACCAGAAGGCTCGCTAACGATATGCATGTTACATGGCTGAGTCTTAAAACATCTTGTACACAAGCTGAAGACAAAACCATTAGTTTACTGGAGGGCATGACAAGGAGTGAAATCGGTGTTATTGTAGTCTGCTTTACTGCAATCAAAATAAGGGTTTAAGACAACATAGTGTGATTTTTTTTAGAACCGTGGCTACGTCTATCACACATATGATTAGCCTTGACAAGAACCTCTGCGATCTAGTGCCTGCCTAACAGCAGACAGTTTTCACGCTAATCTATGTAACTGGGCTCAATCAGCAGCCATTGGCAGACAGCTACAGTGGTCCTGACATTTTGTGCTACAGAAGTTAGACTACAATTGCCCTTTCCATTGCGTGTGAGATCCTTAAAGCGTCCGAGACACCCTTCGCCAAATGTGGACGTGCACTCTTTGATCTAAAGATTTCCTATTTAGGTTTTGGCAGGAAGAGCTTGGAATGAAAATGTTATATTAAAAGGCTGGAAACCGAATCTGCGCGCATGACTGCATTTTGCCAAGGGTGCTCAGAGACACGGCCAAGCTCATGTGTAATGGATTATTGTGAATGATTAGAGATTATATCAGCCTTTTCCTGGCTTCACGAAACCTGTTTTGTTGAGAACAAATTGCTCCTCCAGCGTTGGCTCACCTGGATACTGACACAAGGCGTAGGAATGAGCTGGGGCAGTAATGAGCTAGGGCAGATGACCGTAGAGCAGAGGTCAAATTGATTTTGTACTCTAAAATATAGGGACATTAAAGGGTCATGAATGCAGTGGGCTGGCATTTGTGGTCAACAGCCAAGGTTCGGGAAGAAAAACGGCCAGCGATGCTTTCTGTCACCATTTCAGCTTTTGAAACCTAACATCTGGCAGATACACACCGCGACTCTTCTGCATCATTCACAGGTCATCATCTATTAGTTACAGACATGCTTTTCAGGCAGCGTGATGTGATCTCCCCTGATGATTTTGACGGAGCCCGGGGCCATAAATAGCCCACCCCAGTCAAAGGTAGTTGGAGCGCGACGGCGCAGGGCAGGCATAACAGCACACAATGCGCTCCGGTTCCTCAGAGGAGAGAGTGAGAGCTCGCTTTACTGAGTAAGTTAAATAAATCTTTAGGCCTCTCAATGTCGCTGCCCTGTATTTTGTGAGAAATGTGTCCAGCTGTGCACACTAGAGATGGCAGGAAAGGGGAGGGAACGGTGGCACTCCTCAAATGGATGGCTCATGCAGGTTTTATGCAAACAGCATGCATTGGAGGAGAGTGTGTTTTTTTTTTTTGGGGGGGGGGGGGCATGGTCATGGCTAAGAGTCTTTGAAGGGAGCTGAGAGATTATCGCCAAAACGAGAGTGCTCACAGCTGTGTCTGGCATGGGTGTGCGTGTGTGTGTGTGTGTGTGTGTGTGTGTGTGATTGTGTTTGCATGAGTGTGTGTTTATTTGTATGGTGTTTGGCCGTGTTCTGCATGTGTGAACATGATAATGCCCCAGAATATCCATAATCAGTCATTCAGACACATAAAGAGGATAATGATAACATCCAAAGGGAAGAAATCCGTGCCGGTGCCATTGTGTGTGTACAAATCTTTAATTAAAAGCGGATCAGACTGGCCTCAAAAAACAATCCAAACTAGATAATATCTCTTTTACAAAATGTTATACTCACCACTGTAACAGTAAACTAAGTACCATTAGAGCTATGTAAACTGTACTGGAACATTCTTAGTCTGACTGAGTAGTGTTTATCATAAAGTTAACATTTGGTTGCCGTGTATGCTTACAGTAAGTCATGGATGACGGAGAGTTAATAGTTTTGCTCAGGAGGGGGCCGAAAGGAGACAAAGCTAAAAATAAATACATGTTAAAAAACGATTAGCGGTGTCCTTAATAGGCAGAGGAGGAGGGAAGGGAAGGAGAAGCAAGGGGAGGAAAATGAAGTTGGTGCCTCGCTACAAGTAGAGCTGCTCAGGAAGCCCAGCACGAGATAACAAGGGAAGCCAGTCTGTAGCGGAACAGCGCTACATTTTGGGAAACACCAGAAAGTGGCACAGTGAAATTCAGTCCTTCAAAAACGTTTGGTTCTAGAAGCTTGTTGAGAATAGCGACTGCTAGGACTACTCGGGCAAGCTAACCGCTGACACGCCAGCCAGCCAGCATGCTAGCGCAGTCACAACAGTACCCTGAGCTGCTTGCTCTTCTGGTCTGTCTACTCTGGGATTTTGTTCCAGGGATTGTACATTATTTCGTTCAATAAAAGAGTTTGATGGAAGGGGGGGGGGGGCCTTCTGAGCTTATTAGGGTGGCCATGTCCATTACAGCAGAAAGGAGGGCACTTTGCGGCATTTAGTGAGGCAAGAATAACTGCACAGGACTCTGGTGAACTCGCAGCTACAACGTACTCGTAATACAGTTTGGTCCATCATACCGATGGTATCACGATGCAGTGATTCTGAAACAGCCTCCTCTGTTCATCGCCAGACAATCTGATGCAGACCTGAGCGGAACAGAAGAGGCAATAAAGAGTTTGTTCACAGTATTTGTGTTTACTCAAGACATTGCGACGTCTCTTTCAAAAAAAGTCTTGCAAAGCGCCAGAAAACATAGCACTTCTGCAAATAACAGAAATACAGAAGTAAACAAATAAATACACATTTCAGTTCTCAAAAAAGAAGCAGCGTCTCTGCTGCTTTCTGCTATAAACTCATAGCATGTTGACGTGATGATATGACGTACCCTGTAGCCAGCGCGTGGAGGCTCGTTTACGTTTTTAACCAATGATATATCAGGTATTTATTTGTTTGAGCGGAGCTCTTACAGCATTAGACGCTACGCTGCTGCGTCCCAACAGAGATCCTTTTTAGGCCGATTCAGTGCGACTCCAAAAAGGAGGACAAATTAGTGTCCGGCTTGAGGCTGCGCCGGACGCCGGACAGGGGGCTTAAAAGCCGGACTGTGGCCACCCTAGAGCTAATAAACTTGCTACCTGCTTGCTAACTGTCCATACTTGTACCATCGACTCATGTCCCACAACTGTATGCAAACCATTCCGGTTTTGTGGAGCAGTTCCGACAGAGGATTGTAAAGGAACATTTTGATACGCGTTATTTGCATTCTTGCCGAGAGTTAGAGGAGAATATTGACACCCCTCTCATGTCTATATGGTAAATATTTAGCCGGGACCAGCCTCCGGTTAGCTTAGCTTTATCAAAGAGACTGGAAACAGGGTGTGTTTGATATTAACTCTACATGACACAAATTAAATCCTCCAGTCTGGAATGGAAACATCAACGACCAAGTTTATTGACTCACTACTCACTTGCGCAGCTAATTACGCCATCAGTAGCCTATATGGCACGGGCAAACAGCTGGCCTTTCTCTGTCCAAAGGTAACAACATCTATCTGCACTTCTGAAGTGTCACGAAGGAACATGTGATGTCACATTCACAAAAGCGTAAATGTTTAAAATGGCAGGTTGTGGTCTTACGCGAGTCCCCGCCGGCTGCCTAGCAACCCTGATGTGACAAGACTCCAGGAAAGTCACTGCTCTTAGCCAAGAAAGAGTTACAACACATGGCCCACAGTAAAACCACATGTAGTTGTTTGTGTTCGGTTAAACAATGTGTTCATTCGTGAGCTATAGAGGTGATTTTATTTTACCTTTGGACAGTGCCAGGCCAGCAGCCTGCTTCCAGTCTTTATGCATAAGCTCCAGCTTCATAATGCACAGACATTATGCTATAACTACTCCCACAAAACTATATTTCTGATCAACCCTCAACTCCCCGGCAACTGTGGCTGTCATCTTGGACGGCGTTTGTTTCTGCTGAGGCTTGCAGTTCTCCGAAACCTTTCCTGCTGCTAATCAAATAGCTTGAAGGGAGAGCAAGTGGACGTGGCCCTAAAAATAACAGAACAAATATGCGTGGAGGTCTGTGTGCAAACAGGTAACAACTCGGGTTAACGTGTTCCATGATTGTCAGTAAATACTACACCGTTGGAGCTCTAGACAGGATATCCCACAGGGGGAACGTAAGGAGGGGGTAATGTAGTGTGTCTGCTGCTGATAAAGAAGTTCTACGCACTGACCAGAAGCCCCTCCTCCGGCACTCTGGGTAATGGAAAAACTTATGCTGGAATTCGAGACTGCAAGCAAGTATGTGCACTTTGACCCCCAGTCGCTCCGCTGCTTAAATTCGCTTATCTAAAAATAGGCAAACCTTGAAATAATCAGGGCTTTCTCATGTCGCCAAAGTAGCAGGGATTAAGCCCACGTAATGATGTAAGACTCGCTCGACGTGACGTTTTATCTCCAGCCTCACTCAGGAATCAGTCATGTAGGGCTGATGTATGTATCCCAAGAGAGCCAGCTTTGTTAGCATGGGAATTTAGCATGAGAAAACAGTTTCATTAGTGGAAGGGAGGTCTGTGTGCATTTTCTTGCTAGAGAGAGAGAGAGAGAGAGAGAGAGAGAGAGTGTATGTGGATGAAGGTTTATCTCTGAGTCATTCCAGGGACAA
>CM022471.1:22592011-22619372 GCA_011952105.1 Coreoperca whiteheadi
TACGGAGACCTGCTCCATCAGCCTCCCGGATCAAACACCCGACGGGCGGATCGGGTCTCGAGATGACTTAAAGGAGGAGGACTCTGTGCTTCATCTCGCAAATGTCGAGCTTTTTATGTGAAGCTGGAAACCATATTATAATCACTATCTCTATCTGCTGTTTACGTTCTACCAGATGCAAATTCAAAGAATTATTTAATGGGTATGTATGTATATATATAACTGTATATATTGTTTTATATTTATACGTTACCCTATTTCAATAGGAATTTAATTATCTGTTATGTTCTACGTGTGTATGAAGGGACTACAAACTTTCTTGTCGTTATGCAAACTTGTGTTGTTAAATGATAAATAAATTACCTTGTACCTTGTTTCTGACCACCTGGCAAATGTAAGTGCAATACTCACTCACTCTTTTAGCTCTGTTTTTGGTCTCCACCAACTTCTGAGGGAAATAGCTGGCTTTTTAGCTGCTAAACGCTCCACTATGTTCACCAGCTAGTCGCTAACTGTGTCTGTTTGGTGCTGAGCAGGTAGTGCACAGTGGGGTTTCAGGGCTTTTATTCTGAAAACAGCTGCCTGCTGAGGCCGCAAACGAGGCCAGGCGAGCGGTGAGAGTGAACCAAAACAGTAAAGTTTAGGGCCGGACAGCCCTGAAGCCCTGCCATGCACCCATATACCGCTGAGTACCGGCATCAGACGAAACACCTGAAACATCTATTCCAATTAACAGACATTTTGTTTTCAGATAGACACAAACAAACAGTCGAAGACAGACTTTAAGTAAGTAATCAATGAGGGGGACATTATGGCGAACTGGCTTACTGGCCTGTCATTACATTACCACCGAGTTTGGCTAATAAACACAGAAAATGTGGATTTGTACTTAATCTCCTTGACATCTGGAGACGCAGCTTGTGTGATGGTGGGATTTTTTTGCAAGGAGGATTAGCACTTTGTTGAAGAAATCCGCTGTTTGTTTTGGTGATAACCCTCACTCCCTCCGCGCCGTTTGCTCGTTGCATTAGCGTCTTATTTTGGTTTCAGAGCCGGAATTCTCATAGGTAACTTTTTTTTAACTCGTTACCTTTTTTGTCAGTTCCCAGACACGTCATTTCGTAACACGTGTGAAAGATTTTAAACAGGAATAAAGGTGCAGATTCACTGGGGTTTTTTTATGGACTTCAATTTAGTAAAAAGCAGCTCTTCTTTGGCTACATTATGAGCAGTGTTAAATGTTATTATCACTTCTGGCTCCTCACTGCTTCGGTTTGCTGCTTCCTGGTGCTGAAACGCCCGCAGGAAGAGGGAGACACTGTGCTTTTTAAACGTTTTAATCCGGAGCGTAGATGCTCCGGCAGCAACAGCCCTGTTCCCAGTAGTGATGCGCGGATGGCGGTTATACCCGCAGATCGGGCAGGCCGGGTCCTGGAAAATGAGCATTCTGATTAGCGGCGGATGGGTTTGCAGGGGGGGGGTGAAATAGGAGAGAAGTCATTGATTATTTAAATCCCCTGACACGGCGACAGGATCGGTCAGGATCTAATGTTTATTAATGTTCTGCGGCCCTCTTTACATCCAAAAGGTCACGCGCACAGTCCAGGCCGATAGTTTGGAGTAAAGCAGCCGTCCTCCTGATAAATCCTGAGCTCCATCAGAGCTGTCTAAAAAACGTATTTCAGAAGCTAAAAGTTTAATTCTGTTTCCTCTGGAGAAGTTTCCTCTGTCCTGGCAATATAGCCTACAGCAACCGGTAGAAGCGGAGTGAAATGTCCATGCCGGCGCGGGTCTCTAAATCGGAGACAGTAATTCGTGTGGAATTCGGATCGCGTCGGCGTCGATCCGCACATCACCAGTGCACACCCAGTTGGAGTTTATTAAAATAATGTTTGTATTCATGATTTGTTTTTAATCAGCCCCTGTGTGACCAATAAAAATGTTTGGCCCTGCATCACCGTCCCGTCAAATGCAAATGTTTAACATGTCACATGCAACATTTTCACAAAAGCCGGACACACGTGGCATCTTTTTTCAAAATAAAGGTCTGAACAATGTTTACCTGCTTGTAGCTCGTAGCACACAACGCTGCATACGTTTGCAACGACTGGCCCTAAATACATGGATGCCACGCAGTCCCCATGTTTTTCACCGCATGAGGATTAAAGGCCAGGACTGTTAGGAGAGTTAGCCAATAGGTGGCGCTCAGGTTCCAAGCGTGATGCAGAGCTGGGGTGAATACAGGAGACACAGAAGAAGAGGCTTTGGCTTGTAAACCACTTTAGCTTTAACACTGATTATGGCATGCAATAAAGACGTTATCTAAACATATGGACCCGACTGGGCACAGCCTTAAACAAGAACAAACTGTCAATGTCAGCCCTGTGAGTTCATCTCACCTGGTGTTACCTTGTGCAAGGTAAAGGAGCGGACATATACATTTATCGTGGTATTTCCTATGAGTCAAACAGTTGAAATTCAGCATTCAGACATGATATAATTGCATACACGGTATAATTTCAATTTTTCCAAATAATGCCGCTTGAATATTGAAATGAGCCAAACAAATCTATCTGTACAAATGAAACAAGTAACTCTTTCTATTATGAGTAATGTAGGGTCACAATTTACATTTGAAAAAGAAAATCCGTGAGAGCATATATTTCATTTACATTTCTTATTACTATGCTTCGTTTCTGACTCCCTTGTTTTTAGTGATTCTTTGTATTGAACGATTTCTGCTATAGAGCAGCAGGAAATCCTTTTGCAGTCTGTGATGCATAATGTGTACGCTACGTTTTGTTGTTCGTTTTAGCGTGGACAGGTAGCGTAAATAACTAGAATTTTTCACGAACACGGATTCAAATCTATTTGACAGTACCAGTGGATTCATTCTTCCTCAAAACGTTGTCCAAAAAATATACATGAATCATTTACCACTTTTTTTTTACTAGGCAAAGGGTGTCCTTTTAAATAATGATTGATGTGATCCACAAAAATCTACCGAAATTCCACAATTTCAAACAATGCCTCTTCACTTGCGCTTGACTCATCAAATCACCGCAGCCTATGAGCAAAGGCACTGACGTATGGGGAGAACATACAGCCCCCCCCCCCGCACAAAGACCCAAGCACACGAAGTGGACGTGCAGGGCCACGAAAAGCTGCGGCGTCAGTTAACCCTGTCTTATTATTTCAGGCGGAGCAGTTCACAAAGTTAGCCTTTTCTGCCTGGCCTGTAGCCTTAAGTCTCTGGCATATTTCTCCACCTCCCTCCCTTGGCCAGAGTGGATCCCACTGCGCGGAAGCCTATTTTGGAGCTCCCACTGGGTGCTTTATAATATCGCCCCATACTAATTTATCCTCCCTTACCAATTAATTTGGAGCACGTCATTCTACTGGGACAAAGGTCAGTTATTTTCTGAAAGAGGCTGCTCATGGCCTAAATCATTTTTAGTTCAACAGGGACTGACTGGTGAGACTGTCCCTGCTTCAACTTATTGTTAATTCTATATTCAGAACATTTCTATTGATGTAACTTCTATGGAAACCGAATCCTTAAATCTTTAACAAAATAATGAATACTGAAGTTAGACCTGCATAAAGAGTTGGGGTTTTTTTGCTACTTGGGGGCAGTGGAAACGGTAAGCACTGTAAGTCCACTTACACATACACTTACATTTCTGTCCACTCTCCCTTTTCTCTCTGTTTTGGTCTCCACCAACTCCTGACGGAAATATCTGACTCTGCAACTGCTAAATGCTGAACACTGTTCACCAGCTAGTCGCTAACTTTGGTGCTGAACAGGTGCCGTGCAAGTGGGTTTATCAGAGTTTTTCCGATGAAAAAAGCTGGAATCACCGCTGATGAGAACGCTAAGAGCGAACCATAGAGTGAAACATTGATTATAGCAGCTTTAGGCAGCTGCAACTACAGTTCAAGGCTGCAATGACAGGCAGGTGCATCGGTGAACACCACAGCGTTGGCACAACCCACCCAAGAACCCACAACACCTACACTAGCTTGCAAAGCAAACTGTGCGAGCTAGTTTGGCGCCGTGTAAATAATCCCCAAAGAAAATAGGCTTCAGTCATTGGTTCCACAATCTGACGTGCAAGTGGAATGTGTTGTTTAAAATAGTTAATAAACCCCAGGCCCTGCTAGACTGAACTAATCATATCAAAATGCATTGCACTTATGTGCTAATAAAATAAGGTTATAACTCACTATATGCAATTCAGTTCAGAGGGCTAATATATACCTCATATACTTCGATCCCGTCTGTGTTTTTGTGCTTATTGTGTCTTGAGTGATTCAGTAGATAATTTCCACGACAGGCTTTATTGGCATGAAGGTTTCCAAAACAATGTTTTGCCAAAGCATCAGTATATCCTGTATGCATGTGTGTGGGTGTCTAGGTCATTCATTGTCCCTCAGATTGTGGCACGTTCATACATATTGGGCAGCAAGATATGCCCTAGTCTCCTTCTCCTATGAGTATTTTTAACTTTGAGAGGTCATTAAGCTCTTTGAAATCTGAAATTAAACAGTTGAACTTGTTAAAGTAAAGCTTCCTTATTTTAATGGAATATGTTGTGTATGTCATTGCGTCTAAAGTTTTGCATTCACCATGAGTAGTTACTTACTGCCACTGCTCGCACTATCACTGGCTGTGTAGCGATGTTACTTTTTGGAGGGAAAATGTGTGCTACTCAGCGCAGCTATGGAAGACAAGTCAAGTCAAGTCAAGTCTGCTTTATTGTCAATTCTTCCACATGTACAGTACATACATACAGAGAATCGAAATTGCGTTACTCTCAGACCCCCGGTGCATACAGATAACACTAACAGAAGAGCCTAAGCTCTAGATCAAATATAAGCTAAAACTATACAATAAGGGTATCTAAAATAAAATAAAAAAAAATAATAAAAAAAAGACATAATTAAAATAAATAAATAAATAAATAACTTGACTAAAAGCAGCGCAAGGCACATGGCAGATAAGTGCAAACCAGTGAACAGACAGTGCAGATAAAAAGATTTTAAGTGCATAAAAAAATAGCTTATTCAGCCTGATTAAAGTGACAAAGAGCTTATTTTAATTAAACTGACGAGGTGGTAGAATGACGTCAGTTCCATGGTGAATGAGACGATAAGAAAGCACTGTTGTGTCTAGCTCTGGTCCACAACCGCGAAAGGAAAGGAGAGGGAAAAATAGTGTGAGAGAGGGAGAGTATGGGTACATAAACTTCTAAAACAAAATAGAGAGGAACGAGGCCAGTTCCAGCTGTTGATAACACAATTTGAAGGTGGGGTATGCAATTCTAATCCAATACTTTTTGCCCAATTCAGCGAATATCTGCTCACGGTCCGCATGCATATATATATGCATATATATATATATATATATATATATATGTGTGTGTGTGTGTGTGTGTGTGTGCATATACAGTATTTACTTTTCCCTTTATACTTATTCTAGGTTTTTGGCAACAGGAGACTCCTATACCACCATCGGGTGTCGACGGTGAGCAAAGTTGTGGCGGGAGTGGCTCAGGCTATCTGGGACGTACTCTTGGATGACCACGTGCGACCTCCCACCAATGCAGACCGCAAGGAGGTAGCTCAAGGCTTTGAGAAGAAGGTGCCATTGATGGGAAACACATAGTGATACAGGCTCCAGCATGATCTGGCTCACTGTGTTACAACTACAAACACTGTTGCTCCACTGTGCTATTAGCAGTGGTTGATGCAGACTATCTGTTCAGGGTAGTAGATGTTGGGGGCTATGGGAGAAACAGCGATGGAGGAACGCTACCCAACTCTAAATATGGGAAGGCTCTCAAGGAGGGGAAACTGGACCTGCCGTTGGACTCCACTCTCCCTCAAGCAGACCACCTGGGGCCTGTCCCTCATGTGTTTTTTGGCGATGCAGTGTTCCCCCTATATGGACCGACCTGAGGCCCCACCCAGGGCGGAATCTGGCAGAAAGACAGCAGGTCTTAAAGTACCACCTGTCAAGAGCAAGACGCATTGAGGCGGACAAATCCAGAAGGGGCTTTCCAGGGTCTACACAACAATGGGACACATAATTCAACAAGGGCAGCCATGCAAGTGAGAGAGACCTTCGCCAAATATTTCAGCTCTGCAGCTGGGGAGGTTGCCTGGCAATACAATACAATCCCTGTTTGAATTGTAACAATTTGTGAATAAAACATTTTGTTAATTAAACAAATGTATTTTCATAATGTAAGTTCTGGTTAACACTTGTATATTATATAATATTAGTATTACCAGTTGTACTGGTAAAAAACCAACAACAAAGATTAGTTCATAGGCAGTCACCCCTCTAAATCATTCTGTGTCTGTCCATCACTAGTATGAAGGGTATAGAAAATTGACATGCAACGTATCTATATAGTGTTTTAGTTTATTGCAGCAATTGTAGCATCCAGGTGTTTCTTCCACCAGCTTATTTTTGACTTGTGCACACTACGTACACGTCCTTGCAGAGTTTATAATAAGCTACACAAAACCCGTGCCCGTTCACGTGGACGGCAACTGCTTCATGCCCCTGATTGAGTCTTACCGCTCTCATCGGCCTGCTGCAGCTGCATTAGAATGAAAAGGTTCTGCCGAACCCCGCTGCATGCTACCTGCACAGCACCGAGCGGCAGATAGGCAAGTTAGCAACTAGCTGGTGACCATAGTGAAGCGTTTAGCAGCTAAAGAGACGCACATTTCCTTCAGGGGTTGCTTGGAGACCAAAACAGAGCTAAAAGGAGGGCGGACAGAAGCGCGACTCCAAATGAATGCTAATGTTGCTCCGTGTTTGCTGCACGTGCACATAGGCAATGTGTTTTGGGCATAGCAATTTTCCGCGGTAATGTCCATGTTGTGTTTACAGCTTAGTTAGAACTTTTGCTAGCTTCCCTATGGCTTCACTCACGCCTTTCAGTCTTGCCTGACCCTTCTGGGGTTGTTTATTAAGTTGGTGACCGCTGATCTAAAGGTGATTTCACCATTTCATCCAAATATGTAACTGAACCTCTCCTCCCCTCCTCTTCATTTGCCATTCAAACGTCATCTGCCCTTTTAAACCTGAATCAAATGATGCCACACACCGATATGACATGTTGGACCCAAATCTGTCAATCTGTGAACCATTATTTGCCATTACTGGATGATTCTGAGTCTGTATTACTGCCATCTAGAGGTGAGTTACTAAGCATAATTGAAAGTTTCATCCCCTGACTAAATAGCTAAACCAAAAAAACCCGAGTGAGTGATGTTACCCTCGGTTACGAAGCAGCTTTGTAGCAAAGGCAGGTTTTTTTGTTTGGTAAACAGGGTTCTACTCAGAAACACATGGGCGTCACAAGCCTGAAGCCATTCGCCACACTAGAAACAAAAAGCCATTTCAGCAACAGCAGCCCATCCAGAACACAGAGGAGGTTGCCCCGCTCAGGGCCAAGATCATCGCTCCCACTCATTCCTCCATTCATTCAAACCATAACTGGCAATATGTCAAACCAACGACTCCGTGATTCAGACTGCTTGTAATGGGAGGACTGTACTAAATATAAACCGAGGGGATTAGGGCTTCTTTCGCTGCTTGTCAAAACACAAAGCTCCTGAAGGTGCTGAAAACAGGCCTGTGTGTATCTAGGAAACGGCCGCTGCCAAAATGGGAAACAAACCGCGCTCTGTGCTGCTCTCCAGAGCCTTATGTAAATGTCCCGGACGGAGCGGGTCTTAATTGACATCAACCGGTGGCCCCGGCCAGAATGAAAACGATGAAATTGTTCCACCTTGTGACCAACATATGGTTGCGCTCAAGATCCCAACTGAGCTTCCTTGTCTGGCCTGTTTATATAAGCTTTGGCAGTCGAGCAGGAGAGAGTGTAAACTGTTTACCAGAAATGAGCATTTGTGCTGAGTAGAAACACGCAGGCACACAAGCTGGTTCAGTGACCCCACTGAATTAGACTGGCTGCTCCTCCTGATTACACAAACATCCAAAGAAGGAGGTGAAATTCTCAAATCCTCTTCTGAAATAGGAATCATGTGTATGCGGTGACAATAGAAGACACTTGCATTCTTGCCGTCTTCCAGGAGATGGCAGTAGACATCAATGCTGTTCAAACATGTTGCGGAATCAGTTCTTTTGCATAGGGAAAGAGGATGTGGGGAAAATGAACGTGTCAGTCATTGGCATCGGTATATGTTCCACAAAGTGCTGTAGCTGTAACGGAGGGATATGACGGCGATATCCTGTTGTGCAGGACGTTTGCCTGCTGCCTACACTGCTGTCATTATGTTCACAGTTAAGTTTTGCTCTCATAGATTTTGTTTTGCGTGACTCGGTTCGAGTCCAGCCTGCCCACGTGTGCTGCCTTTCTTCAGCTGTTCTTATCAAATCAAAGTAAAGGGAAAAGGCCCCAAAAATAGGATCTTAAAAGAAATTGGATTCACTTTCCCAACGCGTGCAGCACAGCACAACATCTTACAGTAAATAACCGAAGGACGGAACAAACAGAACAAATCTGGGCACGCAGAAGTCGCCGATGAAAATGAAATAAGAACAATCCGATAGACATAAAAAGTACAGATTAAATACTAAATACAACAAAAATCGAGCAGCACGTTTTCACAGTGTGTTAGGTGGAATATTTACTTCCTTTTTACTTTTTGTTCTTTATGTAAATAAAAAGACGAGACCATGTTTCATATCAACTCCCTGATGAATTGAATTCCAAATAAAGACGGCTAGGTAAGATTTTGTCAGTGGTTTCTATTTCTACAACCACTTTCCAGTACCTTTTGATAATTCGTTTCAAAAAAAGGAGAGACAAAACAACATTCCAACATTAAATGAAGCGCCTGCTTCCTTTTCACACTTTCTGCGTATACTTTGACCACCTGGCATTAAGCCAACCACGTTTTTTTCCCATATATTTCCCCCTTTGTTTGAATTACTGTCCTTTTCCCAGATCTTTAGAGTATTTACCATAATTCTATGGAATACTGAGGCTAAGTGGGCACTCCTGGGCAAATTAAGACCGGATAATACTTTGTTCTCCTTTTCACTTATTAATATAACCTTATCTGCCTCAGCCAAAATAGTCTTTAAGCTCCTGAAAAGATCAAACAAGAGCTGCTTGATTTGCTCTTCAGCGCCGCGGGAGCAAAGATGATATAAAACAAATGCATGTCCAAAGGCCAGCGAAGCCACTGTGCTTACAGAAACAACTCACTATACCTGCCCCTCGGGCAACATACTGAAACGTGAAGTAAATCAACAAGTGTATTTTATAATGTTGAGTTTCTACATGAGGAAGTGTCCGTCCCAAAGACTCAGGTAACCAACTGTAATGACGGGAAACAACAACTAAGCACCTTAAAAACCTCACACAGCAGCACTCTTGGGCCCTCCTCAAGCTTGTGTTTTACTATCTTTCACTTCTGAGGTTGGTTGATCATCTTAATAAGTATTTGATAAAGTGCTGTGTGTGTGTGTGTATCTTAGACTCAATTTATTATTATATTTACACAAGGTCAGTTACACGTGAAGTAGCACTGGGTGGCAGTATTGGACTTATTTTGCCTTCATTCATTGGCTGATGGAGGACCTCAGGTTGTGATCGTGAAGACACTCATTCAGTTGAACGCTACTGTGCCCTTGGGATAACAGGCATGATTTGACCTTGTGGTTATGTATTGAAAATCATTCCCTTGTCAGGTTATCATGAAATTGTTCCCGAGGCACCGTCAGAGGTCCAGTTTAACATAAACCGCCTGTGAAGGCCATCGCACCACAGCTGTGGGTGGCATCCAAGTTTCATTGCCCACACTGACCAGAAGCCCACTATCCAGTCCAGATGAGGGGGCACGATAACATCCTGACTGACAGCTCTGCGGCAGCTGCCCCCCCCACCCCTCCTCGTCTCTGAGTGTCCATTCACAGAGTTAGGCGTGTGATGTGTGACAGCTGTCATGGCCCCCTCTCGCTCCCTCGCCCCTTCCTCACAGCACAGCTCCCCAAATCATTGCCTCTCACCGTAAACCTGCTGCCCCGTCGAACCTGTCGATAAAATCCCTGCGCGCGAAGAGGAAGGCATTTTGGTGCCGTGATTAAAGTCGGTCAATTTATGAGTCTTCAGTGATTCTGAGCAACGAACGGGACGGGAGCCTTCACATTCAAGTGCTTTGCCTGGGAGGAACGAAGAAAAGGAATGAGCATGACCCCGTGAGGGGCGCCAAAAAGACCAGGAAGCAACACCGACAGAAGTTCAAACCGTTTCAACAGGAAACAAGATGTCACTCTGCACACGCTTTGTTTGGTTGACGGATGACATTTGGGAAGGGGAGTGCAAAAACACCCCAGAAAAGGGCACTTAGCAGCAAAATATGTGACAAGAAAGAAAACATGGAGGCCTGCAGTAAAACATTAAAATAAGATTGATGTGGTTACGTTCTTCTTTGCGTAAAACATTTACACAACCACCCCAATAATAATTAGGCCACAGCCAGCCAGCTGGCCCTCTTTACATTTAAATCCTGTACGGAGCGGCATCCTTGGATTTTAAAGGGGATCTCTGAGTTCTTTCTGCCAGAAGAGCTGCTGCTTGTCCTTCTACTTGTTGGCTTTTTTTTTTTAAATCACCTCCGTGTGAAATTTGACTTTTGTAGGAAAATCCAAAATGTTTTTGCTGATCAGATAGATGGAAACGTGCTGACACCAACATACAGACATATTTGGGAGACAATGTGATGAAGAATAAAAGCCATCAGGCTCGGGCTGGCATGTGCTAGCAGGCGCTGGTATTCTCCTTTGAGCCCTGTTTTTAGCCTTTATTTGTTCACATTTGGGCAAATTAATGCCATTAATAAAATGCCGAATTAGCTATTAACAATTCCCGTTTGCAATGCAGCCTGCCCACGGCTGCACGTACAGCTATCACTGAATTACTCTGGTACTGAAGAAAGCTTAAAATGTGGCGATTCTCAAGCGTCTTTTAATGATTTCTAAGCAGATTTATGGCCGTTTCTTCGTGATGGACATCAGCGAAGTGAAGGTCACCCTGAGTGATGTCAACGTGGGTTTTATGTCTCTGTGTTCAAATTTGACAAATTTGACTTTTTTAACTCATCACCTCAAGCAGTATCTTTGCCCCACCTTCAACTCTCCTGCACCCCCCCAACCCCCCGGGGAGGCTTTTGGCTCTCCTTTTTTGGCTTTGTCCTTTGGAGCGTCCATGTCGACCACAGACCCCATCCTGTAATTTCCCAATGGAACAATGAGTGATATTACTGCGGCGCAGTGGATATTTCATTCCCCACCTGTCAAGGTATTTCAGTCGGGGCCAAAGTGGTGGACCGACAGCTGACCAACAACGCCATTCCTAGAGCCTAGTGCAGCTAGCATGGCTAATAAAAAGAGAAAGAAAAAATACTTACGTTATACAAAATTAGATTTATTTTGCCTAATGTTTGTTTTGTTTCTTGCGAAATACTCCATATTTTTACCTCTCCAGGCCGCTAAACTCTGCAGGCTCCACTTTTAGTGCGTAGTCTGGGGAGAGCAACTTCACATTGCTTCATTTTAAGGTGTCCCAGGCCGGAAAAGTCAGAAACCACTACAGTAGTTACTTGAGAATACTAAAACTGCAAGATGTCTTCTGTCTTCTGGTCTTTCCTTGAGGCCTTACCTAAGGGTGATTGATGGATCAAATTGCGCCCATGTGATATTTGCAGAGAAGAGAATCACTGAGGTGGTGTTGAGGAAGCACAGATGCAGGCGTGGGATTTGAGAAGGCAATTTCAAAGAAAGCAGATGTGGTTTTTATAAGAGGATGAGTCAAGCCCATAGACACATCAATTCTTCTGCATCCATATAACATGGCTGTATTTCACAACATAGCTATTCAGGGTTGGACCACATTGGCCTTGGCTTTATCACAAGCTGAATATCTTCCCGTTATTGTCATCCATCCCCAATGTGATGACTATGACAGAGCTGGATTTTGGAACATTGGAACCAGTTCACGTAATCTGGATTTAATCTAATGAAAACATACTGAATGGGAGCGGAAAATCCCTTTATTAGTATGTTTGGATTGTAATTGGCTTCCAATGGCCTACACCTTTGTTGTGAAAATGGTTTAATCTTTCATTTAAAACACGTCGGCAGTGAGTCGGTTTTATAAGAGAATAAACGTCTCCACCCAAGGCTGTAAATGCTGTGCTGCATTCTTTGCTGTGAATGTACAACGACTTTCTGATTGCCAACACAGATTGCTCCTCTACTGTGCTTTACCACTCTATTGTACTGCCAAATGCAGAACAAACTAATTTAGTACGGAATAGACCATGAATCACAGCACGAGTTCCCGATTCAGCGCGGAATCTAAGGCAATTTAAGCAGATATTAAATCAGCAAAAGTCCGTGCCTCTCTTCAAAAAACCAAACTCATCTCAGGTGTAATTTCAGCTACATGGGCTGTATATGAGAACCCGAAACTTTCGGCTATCCACCATTTCATACAAAATTGATTTGGGGCAAAAGAGCAAAGCAAAGCAAAATTGTGAACCTTTTTTTCTCACAGCCCCGAGCAGAATTTAAAGATTTTAAAAGTTTCTTCATTGCGTAGAACGACCCTGGGAGAGCACAGAAGAATCCAGCCTGGTCTGTGGGATGAGTCACAGGTGGAGCTGCTAATTCCGGGAGGAGGTTAATCCAGTGGACGGAACGACACAGTCCTTCCTGTGTGTGCACCGCCGTCGCGTTGATTCATGGCCTGCTTTCCACAAAGTCCCTGGCACTGTCACCTTATACCACACACACACACACACACACACACACACACTCAAAAGACTGCACGAGTGGCGTAAACATCGTGAGTCACCGATTACTATAGCCCCAAAAATGTACTGTGTTTTGTTATCTGAAAAAATAGATTCCACTTGGCTATATAAAAATAAATGAGCTGTGTCGGTGCTGAATCAGACACTCAAGTCCAAAAGTGCCTCTGAGCCTGTATGAGCAGTGAAGGAAACGCCGTAGCTTAGCTAAAATGAACCAAAAAGCCATATCAAGCTCATTAGCCCGCTTGCATTTGCCAAGGTCAAGCGAGTTGTTAAACAATGGCTAGCTATCCGAAGAGCTAAATTACAAAAGAACATAATAGAATTAAATCACAAACATACCTCCAAACTTTAGATGAGCTCTAATGAACTTATGTCTCGGGAGATTTTATCACAAATAAACTTCCGCCCAAAGTAAAATAATAATGAATGAATATTTGGTTGTCTTTATTGCTCACCCACTAGCCTATATGTTAGCTAACATGAGCTAGCATTAGCACACTTTCACTTTAAAATTTTTATTTCTGTTTCTTTCTCTTTTTTTTTTTTACTTGAACTTGTTAGCTAAGACCAAACTCAAGAGAGCACACAAACACAAGCACCGTGTCAAACGAAACCGTTTTCTGTGAG
The DNA here is from genome assembly GCA_011952105.1 of Coreoperca whiteheadi. Taxonomy (NCBI): domain Eukaryota; kingdom Metazoa; phylum Chordata; class Actinopteri; order Centrarchiformes; family Sinipercidae; genus Coreoperca; species Coreoperca whiteheadi. Next base: position 22,605,509 of record CM022471.1, read on the forward strand.
CTAATTTAAAACCAGATCCTGCTATCATTAATGACAGAGCTATCAGATTGCGATTGTTTTCTGTTGCTCTCGTGGTCTTTTAATGGGCGTTTAACAATGGTAATTCTGTAAAGTCAGGTCAGTTTAAAGAGTTAAAGATTTGTTCATGCATTTTATGAACACCGGTTTCTTCCACGTCCAAAGGACCCATTCTGAACCATGCCAAACCTGAAAGCTAATGGCAACGCCATAATGCAGGTTTATGGATTTGTTAACTGGGTTCATTGCCTCTTAAATCCTGCTCGCCGGCCGAACATTTTGTGAAAAGGGTCACATTAAATGAGCAATGGCACGAAATGAGAACAAAGGACGGCGCTGAAAGTGAGTGAGGCTCTTTAGCAAATAGCATTTTCGAAATAGGGCCGCTCGTGTGGAGCAGACGAAGTGAAAATGTCACACAGTCGAGGCTCGAGTTTGCGACCGGGTTCACTGGATGTTGCCTCTCTGCATTTTTTTTCACCTTGTAATTCCACTCTGCGTGACTCACTGAGCTGGCATCGAGGTAGTCTGGCACTGATTCCACTCAAAAGGTTACCGCATTGTGATTCAGGTCCTGAATCACTTTACCATTACGAGCTCTTGATGTCTGGTGCATATGGTGTGTGTGTGTGTGTGTGTGTGATTGAATGTGCATTCGCTTACACATTCTTTGTGTCCTGTGTATTGTGAGAATAGCAGCCTGTGCACCACGGGGCATTACACTAAGATATTCTATTTCCCCTCAGCTGTGGAGGGAAACATGGACGCTAATTATTTCAGATGTGATATCAAATTAAACACAGATTGTGTCAGATTTAATTAAGGGGTAATTAATTGCTGCTCCGATTAAGGGCGAATCACAGATACATTCCTTCTGGCTGATTCGTCCTGGAGCACAATATGTAATAGCTGAAAGGCCTTACTGGATGCCTTTAGCAGAGATGCAGTGCAGTGCTCTTTTCTGTCAGAGAAAGCCATTGATTTCTTCCCTGATGATAACTCTGTGGTGAGTGTGTGTGTGTGTGTGTGTGTATGTGAGTCACTCATCTCTGAGCTGGGAGCTGTCGATGAGATGAGTGGAAAACCTGTCAGAGAGTGAGGTGTCAGTTAGACACCGCCATGGCCCGAGGGAATTGTGGGTGAGAAGTGTGTTGCCTCTCTGCTGGATTTCACCGTCCTCCTCCAACCAGGATGAAGGGGGACGGCGTAAAAGGACCTGTTTATATACGTTCAAGCTACCTCCTGCTCCCCTTGCCTCCATTAATATTACCACTGAGTTTTTATTCTTTTTTTCTGAGAAGCAGAAACATGATAATGGGTTTTTCTGTCCATATTCAAAGCGAAACGCTAATCTACAATTTGAGCACCGTACCATTTCAACCATTAGTATCTTGTTAGCATTCAACTACTACAGCTTCTTAATATCTACTTAATAATGCTGTAATATTATCATCAACCAGTAAACCCACTTTGTCCTTTACACTTATTTAAATTTTAAAATCTTATACCCACTTGGTTCTTAATTTTTCTGACCTGTATTATAGTGTATTATACTTTTTGCTTAGTACTTCTATTCTTGTGCGCACTGACGTGACAGTGAGCTGGGATCAATAAAGTATTTCTGATTCTGATTTTGATTAGCTATAAAAACCCGAACAGTGCTAAAGCTGTTGAATGCTAACAAAAAAAATCGTAGGTATTCTCAAAGATATACATAAAATATTGCATGTCAAGTACAATATTTCAGGTTGTTGGCTGATGAAAGTTACCCTGCTTGACAAAAGGACTGTCTGGCCAAAGCTAGTGGCACAGCTGCTAGCTTGGAAGGCGGATTGGCTCTCTATAAAGCAGTTCTGCACCAAATTCTGTGACCCATAACATTAGAAAGAGAAATTTTAATTGCAAATGTTCATATCATACTTTCACAAAACGTTATTTTGAAAGGTGCTACCAAAAATGGCGCCACCATGGTATTTAACTGGGTCGCTCATGTTGCTAGCTGTGGTAGCGCTTCACTGCTAGTAGCACAGCACCTCAACACCTGACAGTAGTTGACACCTTTTCTTGCTCATGATCCTCTTCCTCGAGTGTCACAGAATCTAACGTGGTCACAGATTTTGGTGCGCTGAAATCAGATCACAATTTTTGGTAACACACATCAAAGTACAGTATGCGATAAACTGCGGTCAAAACAAAAACATTTGTGGCTGAAATTTCCAAATCAAGTCACAGAATCTGATGGGTCACAGAATTGAATGTACACCGGGATTTGTTGAAGTTGCAGGGTTAAGGTAGACTTTTGGTGTTTATTGGCATTTTGCTGTTGTAAAGTTTATACCCACACAGTATACATAATGATTTGTTATATTTCAATGTCAGGACATAATCGTAAATGCCTGAATATTCATGGAGAATGGAATACATTTGGAATACAAATGGACATATTTCAAGTTACTGTACAGGTGTTGGCTGTTTCAGTTTACATTTAGCAGACGCTTTTATCCAAAGCAACTTGCACTCACATACCGAAGGCGCAGCTTCGGGAGCAATTCGGGGTTCAGTATCTTGCTCAAGGATACTTCGACACATGGCTGAGGGAAGCCGGGATCGAACCACTGACTTTCTGATTGGTGGATGACCACCAAGCCACAGCGGCCCAGTCAAGAAATATCATTATCAGCCTTAATAAGGGCATATCATTCAGCCTAGTATCTATCGAGGTTTCCCCATGTGTTTGAAGGCCGTAATACCTATAAAGCCAGTGGCTTGCAATAGAATGTCAAGAATGATTCACAGATGTTTTTCCTTGCTGTAATATCACATTTGACCTTCATCAAAAGTGAGCGTAAACATTTTCTAGAACGCACCAGAGGGAACCGAAACCCCAAACGAACTTGATCTAACGCCCTGAGGCACCAAGCAGCAATTACAGACATAAATTACGCTTGTTATCGCAAAAGTACACTTTGCCTTCCCTTCGCCTGAATTCGTGTTGATGTTTCACACAAGTGAGAGAGAGTCCTCGATGGGGCCGTGATACTGAGCCCTCTTTAAAATGCCTGTGCGTTACACATGGAGAGACAGAGATAATGAACGCACACATTGGCATTTCCTCCCTCCGGGAACACAGCCCACAATCAAGGCCTGAAACACTGACTCATCAAGACAACATACTGTAGAGGATGAGAAAGAAAGGGAGCGAGGAGAGAACCGGAGAGCCAGAACTTGTAATTTGTTCTGCACATTTATCATTTCTTCAGTGTCAGACCTTAATGGGAGTGCGCAGAACGTTTCCAAGGGTTTAACGTGGTCCCTGGTGCAGATGTCAGTGAGGTTGTGGAGAAGGGCGGTGGCGAGGAGAAGGCCTAGTCGAGCTGTGGTTAGCATTCTCCTCTGGATCACCAGCTCATGCTGATCTACCATACAAGGCCAAAGAATGTCAAATATGAGGGAGGGCAGGGAGTTTACGAAGCAAGCTCTCTGGCTTTCGCATCTCAGGGTGTACACATTCACTTTATGCGCACGGTTTTGAGCTTGCATGGAGGCAAACAAAGACATCCACATGTGTGCCCGCACACACACACACACACACACACACACACACACAGAAATATTGAAGAATCAACAGTTCCCAGGCCTCAGGAGGTGGAAGCTATGCAAACTCAGCTGCTCTGACTTACAGTAAGCAAGTAAGCTCCTTGGCTTAACCACAACCTGAGTACAGTTCTGTTTTCTTTTCTTCCAGAGAGCCGAGCTAAGGCCATTTGCACAGACCCCCAAGCGCAGGAGGTAAACCCTCTTGTGCGTGTACCATGCCTTATTATGTGATTTTTATCTCCATGAACTGTTTGTGTCTGCACCAAGGCTGCAGTTGTACCACAGGCCTCCAGGCCTTTAGGGAAAGCTGTTCATATCAAGAAATACCAGTATGAACCGACAGGGATGTTGAGGAGAATGCAGAATAAGCTCTTGGTCACGCAACGGCTACATCTGAGACGCCGATCAGTGCATTTCAAAGGGTACTGATCAGTGGATCACTTGCAGAGGCGGAATTTAGTTGCCTGGCACTTGGGTGAACTTTGCGACACCGACCAGTTGGAAATCCGCCTTGGCAGTGCTGACCTCTGAGGGAACCGTGAGACCTTGAGTGTCCGAAATAGAAGAAGTTATAATATTAGCTGTGTCAACACAGTGCATTATTAGATCACCCTGCTCTGCAGGAGTATAAACTGGTTGCTCCACAAATTGTAATGTCTCGTGGTTTGTAATCGTGAGAAAAGAGTGGATGGTACAACTATGTTCCCTTGAATTAAAGGGAAGGTCCACGTTTTTCGATAGATCCCTTCCCAACGTGACCCCAATGTAGGCGATGGGGGACAAAATCCATAGTGCTTGTGTTGTGCTAATGTGGGGCTTCAGCTGTCAGAGTTAGTGGGCATCATGAACAGTTTTTAGTAAAAATGTCTCTCTTTGTGTGTCTCCAGACACAGTCTTTTTGATGAGCTTTGGTGGAGGGATAGTAAGACAAAGAGGGAACTTTGTACTAGAAACAGTTGTGGAAGATATCCACTGGATTTGACTTTGCCTGAACCTTAGACAGTGTTGGAAGATGTATTCACATCCTTTACTTAAGTTAAAATAGGAATATCACACAGCTCATGCATCTTCCCTGGCTCAACTCCCACTTGCCTCTGCTACAGTGGTAGCCTAGTTCAGTCAGAGTTTCCGGCTTTCTCTAGTTTTTTGTGATTCATTGTTCGCGTTAACTCCTAGCCTTGCATACCCTAGCTTTAGGTACAGCACATGAGTACTTTAGTTACCTTTAGAACACAGTTTTGCACAGAATGAGGGATATGAATAGGGTCCCCCGTCACTTAACATTGTGTTGGGAAGTGAGGTTTTGATGGCCAGTATGAAGAGGAGGAACAACAGCAACCCAAAGCTGTTTCAGTGGGCATGTGGGCGCTGTTCTGAGATATACTGGAAAAAACGCGACCCTGTCCCTGAACGGTGTTAGCTTATTGTGTCACACCTCCACCCATTTCCCAACAGACGCAAACAAATTTGGTAGTGTCACTGTCTGGAATGACTGGGAGACAGCAGCAACAAGATGTCAGATCTATTTCTTGCGCCATCATGTTTCTGTTTCACTCTGGTTTTGGTTCTGAGCCTTCAGACTTTGGGCAGAATTGTATTCGGCTTTCTTCCACTGTCCTCTATGCTACAGCTAGATTAAGAAACCCGCTCGGGGGAACCAATTTTGTGAGAAGAATGAGAAGAACTTCCCGATTTTCTTTTCACTGCAGCTCCGACATATTCATACACCGCACCCATATCAGAATGTCCTTTCTGTTCATTGTGTTTTATACATGCTAATAAATCAACTCTCACCAGATCAAAGAAGTAACCTAAATACATCAACTAGGTTATTTTAGTTGAAGTAAGGTCAAAAGCAGCATAAGCAACACTTGATTTAAGAGATGTGGATTATTTGTTGTTTATTTTTTGGTAGACGTGTACATCTTACTTTGTGATTTCGTTCTGCAGCACAACGGCCGTGGGGTGAACGTGAAACTTAACAAACAGGATCATGGCTGCTTTTGGTGGATGAGGGTAGAATATAAAATCAGCTTTCAAGTTTCCAATCATCAGGTTTTCTCCTTTTTTGTTCAAATAAACTGTTTCCTGTTTGTTTCAAACGCATCTTTCCATACATACATCCAGTAACAAAACACGTCATGTAAAATCAAACAGGATGAATGGGGTCGGTCACCAGTGTGGGATTGTATTTAATACATGGACACTCTGGTCTAGTGTGTGGACATAATGTGGTGATCCTGACTGGGGCCATTTTCATTTTGGCACCTGTAGCAGCCCAGCCCCACCCCATTTGCAAAAGGCGCTAATCCACTGGATCCTGTTAACCACACACACACACACACACACACACATTAGATGTCTTTACCCCCCCCCCCCACCCCCCACCAGGCTACAGTAAGTGCCTGCTGCAATGTTAATAGTCCTGGATTAGCGAGACAATGGAGGTGGTGCTGGGATCAAGCTGTGAGGAGGCAGGGTTCACAGATGGGATCAGGATAGCTGCAGGGCTGGGCTGCACACCCACACCCACACCCACACCCACACACACACACACACACACACACACACACATGGGACAAGGGAGTCAATGCAAGTGTGTATGTCCAGATATACAACACAAAAGCACACGTATATACACATTACACGCGCACACAGGATCACTTTGCAGAGTCACAGATGAACAGATTCCAGCCTCAAAAGTGAAGACACACACACACACACACGAATGACCTAATCCATTTTTTTTTACAGACATCATCTCTGTCACGTATCACATTATCGTGTGACACAATCACAGATGGACAAATTTCCTATTTAAGATCCTTAAACCAGATTCTGATCCCTAATCTGAGTGAGAACAGGATCTGTGTGTGGGTGTGGGTTAGACGCCCTGTGTGTGAGTTGATAATCTTGGAATGTCCTTTTCCATTGTGACTGATGCTTTCGATGTTGGCAACATGCTGTGGTTCCAAATCATAGACAGATAAAGAAGCACCAGAGCAACCAGAGGGCACGCTTGGTCTGGAGGGAAACCTCGAAAAGCCAAACAGAAAGCGATACCAGCAGATACGCGATGCAGTACATACCACCACGTGTGAGTGAATGTGATTGTAGCCGGAGAGAATACCAGCAGGATGAGAGATGACAGATGGTATGATAGGTTACATATGAAGATATTATCGCACCCTGATCAGAGCGTGCGCCAAGAACCACCCGCCCCCTAATGTACACAACCCAGTCCCACGCATTACTGGCTAATTCGTGTCAACCTGTTACAATGCTGGTATAGCTCTCCAGAGAATAATTTGCTTGGCACACACTTCAAAAGAGGTTTGGGGGGAAATGAAATGTCACCCGGTTAAGATGTGAATACATCATCAAATGGGCAGACCTGGGTTAAAAAGGAGCCTGAGGGGTCTTATCTGCCCACATTACCGGCTGGGCTCGGTGTAGCTCTTTACAAAATTCCCCCAGAAGAGTTCGGATCATTTAAAAAGGGGGATTTTGCTCACAGACTGGCAGCTCACATGATATTCAAAAGAAACTGCCGTTAGTGACGGAAGAAGACTCAAGGCCAGTCAAGGCCACAGAAAGCGGTTTTAGAAGCGTCTTGACGTCCATGACTCGCCAAACGGTTTAAATCACACAAATCTCCATGTGTTCTGAACTTATTAAAAGTATCTGTAATGACTGATCATGATCAATGCTCCCGGTGTTGCTATTAGCACGTCAGTTTCACTACAGACAGCCTGGTGGAGACTGTCTGGCCGGCCGCCGGCTCTGAGGGTAGTGACGGCTGAACGTAGGCTGGTGTCAGTGTCAATAGTGCTTTCCTCTCCCTTTTAATGTGGATTCCCAGTAAGGGTCTACAGCCAGCTACAGCCAATGTCACCATGCTATCATGCTGAAGTTTAGCGGGTGTAACGTTTACCATGTTTTCCCTCTTTGCCTATTGTTAGCACTAAACACAAAGTACAGCTGAGGCTGATGGGAATGTCATTAGTTTGGCAGATTTGGTCCCAAAACAAAGTATTGGACAAGATGAAATGTTGACCTGATGGTGGCAGATAAAAAGTCAGGGGATCACCAGAGTTAATGAGATTCATCCCGAGGGGGACATCCTTTCCTGACAATCTGTCCAGTTGCTGTGGAGATATTTCACTCAAAACCACACATTTGCTGGTGGTGTTGGAGGAAAAGTCAGGGGATCACTAAAGTCAGCATGAATGTCTGTACAAACCTTCATGGCAATTTATCCTAGTTGCTAGTGTGGCTAATAGCACAGTTCCCTTTCAAAGCAACTTGTTTAGGCAAGCTCACATAGCGTCGTCTTCACAATGAGCCACAAACTGACCCACCCAATTGTGTTTGGCTGAATTGTGTAATAATCAGTGTCGTTAACAAAAATGTTCTTAAGCCGCTGCATGAGTGTGCGTCTCGGAGCTTAGCAAACACGGAGGTGTGGTAAATGCAATGTCTCCTGTTCCAAGAACAGACTCATACAGCGACAGAACCCCCGACATCAGAAACAGCTTTATTGCCAAGTAGGGTTACACAGACGAGCAATTGGGTGGGTCAGCGTTTTGGCGCAAAACAATAAAGATTACAGGAACATAAAGAAGTAAAGAAATGTGGCGAAACCACACGTGTGTTGATTTGACAGAGTGAGCGGACAAATGGCGAGAAATGGTCACACTGGCAAAACACTAGCAATGGTACATGCCGTACCATGCCGAGTTACAATTTCAATATTTTCTTTATCTTCGGTGAGGCTTTATATTACAGCCCACATTTGCACATACTGGGTACCAATGATGTACTTACTGCATACCTACCAGAAGTATTATATAGGGAATACGGGGGTAACAAATTAGACTGTAAGTCCTTTTAATCACCCTCTATATATTCAATAATCACAGGTACAGACAGCGAACCAACAGGCTAAGCCTAAACATCCTTTTATGTTCAACTGTATGCAGTGGTGGAATGTAGCAAAGTACATTCACTCAAGTACTGTACTTAAGTAGTTTATTCTTAGTGCAGGATGGTACATAATAGTATAACACTCACTCGGGTCATTTTTCTGCACTTTTACTTTTGATACTTTAAGTACATTTTCCTGAGTACACTCACATACTTTCACTTTCAATGCAGGACTCTTACTTGTAATGGAGTATTTTTTACAGTGTGGTATTAGTACTTTCGCTTAAGTAAAGTAGCACTGACTGTATGTGGCTCTAGGTTCCCCACCAACATCAGTTTTGACTGTCAGACAGATCTCACACTGGACCTCGAAACTGCATAACTGTTCCCCATGAAGTATTGTTTTGTAAGCATATCATTCCTTTCAATAAATGATACCGTAACTAATTGTATTGCAATACTTGGCATTGTTACCCCATTTCATCCATTTATTTGGTCCGTCTTACAATGACAATATTACTGTACCCTGTAAATATTAAATAGGTAGTTTAAATTATACTGACTGCAACCTTATTTCTAAATCCCTCCTGAACACGGAGTTGTGACCGCCTTATTTGCAAACCTAAATAAATACACTGTAATAGGTGGGCTGTAGTCTAAAGTGTCACTGTGTCTTAGGTTCAAATGTGATCTCATCCCTCAGCTTTCTCCACCTTCTCCAGCTTCTACGGTGTCTAACAAAGCAGAAACAAATCATACGCAGACAGATTTACCAAGGACACTTCAGAATGGCAAATAAAAAGATTTGAGTGGAAGCTTGAGCCTCTATATTTAAAAGGCATCAAAAGTACTTTACGGCCTTATATCTGCTTGCTTCCATTCAAGGTCAAAACATCACTCATGCTCGATCCCCTGGCGTTTTAACATTTAAGATGCAGCCAGCTATCAATAAAATCAGCATGACCTTTAAACTACTCTGCTTTTTGTTTTTTGTTTTAAAGCTGCATTTACTTGACAAAATACACAAGCCTTCCTGGTACAAGGTACAATGGGCTGTTTAGCAAGCATTCGTCAGCCTAGTCTTCGTCATCCCGTCATTTTGTCTTTCACACGGACGCCACTGAACCTCTTTCTTTCTATGGCTGACACTGGCACACTGGCGGTTTAAAACCCTTGAGGATGTTTCGCCCGGCTGTGGCTTTAGCGGCGAACACCACACTACAGTTAGAGGGCAATGGGGGAGGCAATGACACAGGAGGTTGAGAAAGAGAAGAAAGAGAAGGACAGATGGGAAGACACATTGAGAGCGAGGCAAAGGCTTTCATCGACCATCTACTGTTGTAACCATTTGGGAAAAGACGATAAATCCACTTTTAAAACTAATTTCATGAAGAGATGCTGAGGAATTGCTCATGATCTCCCTTTATATGTCTTTGTATGAGTGCCCATCCCCCTATAGTCCGTGCAGTGAGAGCAGGCAGGCTGGTAAAGTTGGGGGCAGGGCGACTCTCCTTCTTTCAGTCTCCAGAGCCTGCTGACAGCTGCTCAGGGAGGCCTGGGGCTGCTGCTTACCGCCGGGCAGAACCACAGCCACATCCTGGAAGATTCAGCGCAGAACTCATTGCGTGCCCGCGGCCACGGACGGACGCGCACACACACCGGAGCCATCTGAAATGAAGGCGGCCTATGACAAAGAAGTGCCGGTGTTGACTCAGTCTGACCACTTCTGTTAATATTTGAGGAACCCACGGGGCGGGAGAGAGACATGACACGCAAACAAACACCGTTTAAAGGTTTAAAGTCCATCGCAACTGACGGCTGCTTCCTGTCGCGGGCCCAAACTGTGATTACCCAGGTGACATGGCTGTCATGTTGACAAATTGAACACCACCCAGATCTTTGGGAAATGTATCTAGTCTCTTCCTGGAACTGCATGGGGTAATTTTGGGAAAGGCATTACATTACATTTAGTCATTTAGCAGACGCTTTTATCCAAAGCGACCTACGTATGAGAACATTCACAAACATTTTGGGGTTCAGTATCTTGCTCAAGGATGCTTCGACGCATGGCTGGGGGATCGAACCGCTGACCTTCCGAATGGGAGGCAACCGTTCTGCCACCAAGCCACGGCCGCCCCATAAGAGAACAGAAATTAAAAAATTGCATAATGTGGCTAGTGTTGCTGCAATGTCCCTCATCAGAATCCGGATCACTTCGATGGCCAGCACGGACTCACACGGGCATTTTACGGCACATGGTTCAATACTTCTTTTCACCTGCGAGCTAAAATGTTTTAATAAATTCAAGAAAATGACTCATATCTAAAGTGTGTATTATCTGTATTACATTATAAAGGCAAAGCGAAAGAGGGGGAGGCCAGCTGCAAGTGAATGTAAATGAGAGACCGAAGTAATCAAACCCCAAATGATTAACTTTGGATCAATAAAACGACCCAATCTAAAAAGCCTGGCCAGCAAACCTAGGCTGTCAATACAGATGACAGGAGTGAGAAATGACTCTGAGGCATCAAGGACAAAGGAGGAGACAGCTCTCCCATGCACGGCTCTGGAGCGCTCTCCTTTCTGAAGCCACCACGCCTTTTGCCTGGAAGCTCCAGCGACAGGTGGAACGCGTCAAATAAACACAGGCACGTTAGGCCGGGTGGGTTTTCATTTTCTTCAGGACGGGGAAGCTCGGAGGAGCGCATTTTCACACACTAAGAGCAAAAGGTATCCACTGTGGGGAATGAAGTGGTGTGTGTGTGTGTGTGTGTGTGTGTGTAATATGTGTTAATCAGTGTTTCTGCAGGTCTCTTCTCTACTGAAGCCCAATTCCACCAGGAACAGAAAAAAAATAAAAAAATAAAAATAGATGAACAGTTAGTCACGATTAGAAAAAAATTGTCTCATGCTGATTCAAAGATTTCACCCACTAATTCTTTAGTTAGTCATGATAAAAATATAAATGGTCCAGGTAAGTCATCATTTATTTGATAAAAAGGGAAAGTCTTAGCTTACTAAGTCATTAGTCACTAAACTAAATTATGAGATTAAAAAGTCAACATTTTAGGAGACTAAGTGCATTTTACTAATTCACTAGAAATGTTTTCCTACCACGAGTATTTAGTATATTTTTAAGATGACTAATTGTCTACCAGCGGACAATTCTTTTTCTTTTCCTGGCAGACTTGAGCTTCCATACATTTTACACAGTAACTTGCTGAACTCCAATTCAACCAGTCTGCCTCACCACACCCTCTTGCGTAAGCCCTCAAGCCCAAGTTTTAGCTAAAGTACTGGAGGACAATTCCATCAACATCCACATCATGTTGCTCCTAGCACGGGACCACCCAGGGGGCCAAATCTGGGGTAGCAGACATGTCGTCTGAATAATGTCAAGGCAGGTTTGCTTTCGTAGCCTTGGCTCACACCGCTGCGCCCGTTCCTGTGAGCATCCCCTCACACAGAGCTCAGATAGACCAGGCTTCCTCCAAAAGTTAATTATGGCCACAGCTTGCATGGAGCCATATCATTAGCAGTAATTGCACACAGCATCCCACTGCCATGTGCCTCCCTTCCTTTTTTTTTGGTCCCAGATTTACGCTGCACTGATCCATGAAGGGGCAGTGCACCCTTCCACGCGCTGGGAATGCGAACGTTGGTGGAGGGAGGGGCAGGAGCGCAGCAACTCCAGGACCCGGCGTGCGCGAGCATCTATCAATCAGGGCCTAAGTCCGGGACTGGGTTCCAGCGAGGCCGTGGGAAAAACACGGCACACACGGACGGATGGACGGTGCAGCTCCACGCCAGCTTCAGGAAATACAGGGATTAGCGAGAGACAGGCCGTGTTTGTTGTGTAAGCATGTGCATGTGTACAGGTGTCCATGTGTTTTCATATCAACAGCGGGACAGTTGCTCCTGACTGCTTGGTCGCGGAACTGGTTGGGACACGTCGAGCCATGAGCTGTAGATTTTAAAATCGGAATGCAATTAGCCCGTTTCATCTCCACAGTCCGGGCAGGCATTGCAATTTAAGAAAAACACAACAAACCAACCCCCCCCCCGCAAATTGACATGAGGAAAACATCTCCAGCAAAACTCGGTGCAAAGAAATAGAACACGAGCAAACTGAGAAACACATTTGCCAGCTCGACAACACGCATGTGTAGCGCTGCAAACACAACCAAACAGAGAGACACGCCGAAGTTGCCTGCCTGTCAATAGGGCTTAGTTTGCAGTTTTAACAGTGCAGTGTGGATGATGTACAGGCCAATACATGGTGAAGATCAACAAAAGTCACAACCATGGTAACAACTTGTATGCATGTCCAGCAGTTTGAAGTGTTCCCTGGAAACACAGTTTTGTTTTCTTTCTGTATTTGGTTGTGCGCGTGCATCTGTGTTGTATGCTTTCTTCATTTGAATTGTGTTATGTCTAGTCGCATGCGTTTTCTTTAGCCGCAGTGCGCCGGGCCACTCAGGGCCACCGCAGCTGCGAGCTCATATTCTGGTTAAAGAGCGTGGGTTGGACGCAGCGTTCATGAATATCCAAATACTAATGAATAATAAAAACAAACAAAACAAGTTCTCTTATCTCAGGATTGCAGATAACATTGGAACGCGCATGCCAAAATGCCCATTGTGAATAAACTGGAGCGGACATTTTCCCCTTCACAGCCAAGGGATCCACGGTGAAAGGCGACGTTGGCGCCACTTCAATAAAAACTGCCCCCCAGCATGACAAATCTCTCCACAGTGGCCACTGCTGTCCTGCCTGCAGGGCTCCCAGCAAACACAGTTTCTTTGTTTCGCGCCTCGGCCAGGTTCGGAAACTGCGGCGCGCCTGCCCGCTTCCCCCGCCCTTGGCCTCACCTGCACCGTGTGGCGGATCGACACTAAGCAGCAGCCACAGAGCCAAACACAGCCCCAGCCGGGGGGGAAGACCAACGCAGACGCTGCAGCCGCAATAAACACAGAGGCAGGACCAGACCTAAACTGAAAATCAGGGGTCTTTTCCCGCTGGCCTGACACTGACCTTTTAATATGTGCATGTGTTAACGCGAACACCAGACGATCTGCCATGACATGAAGGAGGTTCTTTCACCGCTAGGGAGTGTTGCATACAATCGGAATCCCTTTCCCTCTTGTTGCTAAATGCAGAAATGACTGATTTCGTTGTGAAACAATGGAAGCTTTTGACAGCCAGGAAGCAAGACAGACCAGCAGTGCAACAGCCTCCAAACGTGGCATCAGACCTTCAACGGGCAAAGAGTGAAACGACAGCGCCGTGCTCCCCCGCTGCCTCTCAACCCGAGAAGTGGGAT
>CM022471.1:22628538-22652100 GCA_011952105.1 Coreoperca whiteheadi
CCCCCCCCATTGTTTCTACAGATCAAAAGTGACTGGCAATGAGGGGCTATTTCAACAAGCAGCTACTGTATTTCTGATCATTTGAAGTGAAAAACAGTCCCCCAGGAGAGTACACAACGCACTAACATCTGTAACGTTGAGTGTGAACACATGAAAACACAGACAGAAGACCCTTTTAGTGAATACGCTTCAGCTGCTCTGTATTTGATCAGGCTAACAATAAGCTACAGATGAAACCACTGACATGAGTGATTGTTAAAGAGAAGTCATTAACAATCTCTGTAGACAGGGCCACTATCTTGACAAAACAGTGTTTGACCATGGTAAAATAACGAGTTTGACCATCTCATTATGGGCTTAAAGAAAGTTAGTTTGCCATTAGCCGACCACATAGCAGAGAGCTACCCTGTCAGCTACAGTCACCTACGAGTCTTTTGTATGGAGGCCCAGTTAGCTAGCAGCTAGCTTTGGCTTGTTAGCATCAACGGTAAAGTTAGCCGTTAGCTGAGTTTGGCTAATTAAATTCAGGGATAAATGGATAAAGAGAATAAACGAAACGACACTCACTTTTTGTTGCAGTCAAGTAATATCCCCGTGTAGCTCCTTTCCCGAAAGGTGAGCGTCACCACCAGGGTATCGTTTACTATTTGATCGATGCTGACAGGTACCCGAGAGCCGGCCCGCAGCTCCTCGGCCACAGCCTCCATGTTTCCCGGCGTGAGGTGTCCGGCTCGGCGGTGCTCGATCCCGGCCAAGGGAGCCACGGTCGCGTCGGCCAAAGATCCGTCTCCCCTTCGCTAAAGGAGCAGGAGGCTACACCAGGGCATAAAATGACGCCATCACCCCCACCAAGTCAATTACAACAGCGCTGCCATCGCTGACATCACGCTCTCTGTGCTACAGGAGCAGAAATATCCCAAGACAAGGCCTACCCTTCCTCTGCCTCAGCTGGACCTGTTTGCTTGCCATTCTGTAGTGCGGACTCTCAGCCCGGAGATGCCTCCGGTTTTTTCCCCCCACTGCGAGATGCTAATGGCGCCTCGCTGCAAACTTATGCCACCATTAACAGTTTGATCAAATAGGGATGCATAATATGACCTGCATTTTAAATATTCATCACGAGACATCCAGCCGCCAGTGTCAGCTAGAATTAGTTATACTTACACAAGAGCATTAAATGTGCTGTTTGCTAAAATGCCCTTAAGGTTATTCTATTTGGCACTATATCCGACTTGAAACGTACCCTGCTGCTACTCATTAACTTAAATCGTATTATTTAAGTCAGGCCAAAAATGTGGGTTGGTCCAAATATGAAAATAAATGACGGGTGCATTGAGCTCAGGTTTACCTTAATTTTACCATTTCTACCTTAAAGATTATTATACTTAAGAGCCTTGTTTCATTTACATTGTTTGGTGATCATTCAGTTTTTGTAATTGACACATGAGCTATGATGCTTATGCTACTATGTCTGGTGAGCCATTGTAACATTTAACAGTTGAATAGCTTCATTTCACACAGTAAATAAGTTGCAGCACCATATTTACCATGCACATATGAGGTAATAAGTAAGGTGAATGCAAAACATGACAACTTGCAGAAGTCCAAGAGAGAGAAAGAAACATTTCAAAACACTTGTTTCCCTAGTAACAGCCTTGTGATCTTTATTTTTAAGACAGGAGCATTACAGTGGTCATTCATAAAGGGATTAGCATTTAAACTTCTTTTTTAGTATGAATTTGAAACTCAAACGGCCGGAGTGACGGTCATTATAATCCCTGCCACTTGTCAGGGAAACTCTGCCAGGTGTCTCCAGTGAAGACAGTGAAACACTTTTCAAGATCTCTTCCCCGATTTCTCTTCCTCTCTAGAAGCCGAGCCTGTAACCTCCTCATCTGTCATCGAACAAATACAAAAGCAATTTCAGATCAATAACCTGCGGGTTCAATAAGGATGGCTTGTGTGAATAACTAAGCACAGGTGTGACCTCTTCCACATCTTGCTCTGCTGCTGCCATCTGCTCGGTGGTCGTGCCCCTGGGATCCCTGCGTCTCTCCTGCATCTTCTCAACACGGGCACGGATCTGCCGCTCCAGCTCACGGGCCGATCTGAAGGGCCACACGGGTCAAAGGTCAAAATTCCATGAAGAAGGACCGAATATTTAGATGCTTAAGTATGGCCAGTGGTATCATAGTATTCATGTCTGGTTCAAAAGGCAAGCCTTAGTGAAGATTGACTCTTTCCAAGAAACCAAACGTCCATGGTGTAATATCTAATCTGGTTTATCTGTTTTTGGGCATGCTGTTGTTCAAGAAGAACAAAAGAAACCTGCTGATGTTCTATGGTGGGTGTACAGTCCCTCTTTGTCCACTAGGTGTCTCTAGCTTTCCACCTGCATCTCTGCATGGCTCACAATTGTGGGGCCGTGCAAAATGCCATTTGGTGGTTACTTTCATGCCTTAAGGCCAGGCCAAAGCCCTGTTGTCCCTGTACTCCTATGGCTCAGGATGTTCTGTATCACTGTTTAAGACGTATACACCGAATGTCCAACGTATTACAGACACAGTATGGAGGGCGGTCTTTCCATCAGGTACACTGATTAGATCAACAGAAGTACAAACCATTATGCCTTCGCGATTTCCCTTGTTAAATCTGTACCCACCACAAAGGAGGTAATGGAGATAAATAGAAGCATTCAAATGTGAGGGAGGGCTTCTTGAACTCTGAGCCTAGACCATATTTACCTGTCCTCCTCACACTCTGTGATTCTGGACGTCTGACTTTGAGGTGTTTCACTGCTGTCCCCCACACCAGGTTTAGAATCTGTTTCTGCTTCCTGTAACAAAGAGAAGAGGTGTTTATTATCATGTACTACAGTGTTTTGTTCAAGAGTGCGGAGCTTGTGTGCATACAGGAGGACACAGCTGCTGCAACACACCCTACAAGCTGCAGTTGCATAGCTGCAACATAACAGCCTCACTTGCGTCGAATTCGGTTGGTTTTTACTATATTTTTCAGTGAGTATTCACACGGACGCTGCTGGTTGAGCGCGAACAGTATGAGCTCCTCTTCAGCTGTATGCATGGAAATGGAGCTGACAGGCAAATTATTCAAAACCATCCATCTGCATTTTCTACAGTTTGTGCATGCCTGTGTGTATGCATCAGCTGTGATAGCTACATGCTGCTGCTGCTGTGCATACACCGATGCAGCCCACTCCATCACCAGCACTGGCATCTGTTGCTGCCTTCAACAGCTGCTACCTGAAAAAGTCATTCACTAGCATCAAAAATGCTTTATCTTGTGGCCATTTCATATTTACTGTCATAGTCCTGGACCTGGCCTGACAGAGGTGGCGCTCTACTGCCTCCTTGTGGTTGGTAGGTGGACATTTAGGCGATATATTGTCAAACACATACCTCTTGTTTTCTTTGTCTTTCATGCTTCTTCTGCTTGTGCGCAGACGTTTTCTTCTCCTGTGTGATCTTGGCGTGTGTGCGCCACTTCCGAAGAGCCTCTTGGCTTCTATGGGAGGGTCAGATAACAACGCACTGTAATAGATCTATGTCACGGGAAATGGTTCTTGGGCTATTTTATCTAAATGGTTGCAAAGGGGTCTGTAAACATTGGTTATTCTTTCGGTCGTTACATAGCGGACATTATATGGATTCCTTACTGTTGGTCACTTGGGCAAATGCCAATCAGACACAATCTAGCCGGGCTTTATGAAACAACAGTCTGTCTTATCTTTGGTACTGCCTGGCCGGAATATCCTGTGCAATCCATCCAGTGTAATTGAATTGTCAAAATGTCGTGCAGTAGGATAATCAATAGGGTGTTTATTATATAGTAGTAGAAATCCACATACTTTCTTCTCTGCTCGAGAATGGCTTGTTTCTCTTCCAGCTCCTTCATTGCAGCCTGTGTCCTTTCCTCTGGCCTCTTCCAATGCTGAGAGTCAAACAAGGTGAGCTCGGGAATTATGCCGCACTTGGGAGTTGCCTTTTTTCTGACAAATAAATTGAAACAAAATGCTTTATTTTTATTGCTCTCCCGAGCTCTGAGTCCCAGTGGAGACGGCATAGATTTCTATCACTTGGTCTCCTCTGCAGAGAATGTCATTAAAAAGCGTTTTGCTACCGTCTTCCAAGGCACCGTGCCATTGGCCCAAGACCACAACGCCAAACCTCAGCACAAACGTTATCTACTGAAAGCAAACAAATTCACCTCCTCCGTTCAACTGTTTGATTGCCAGTAACACTTTCAAACTCCATTGCACAGTATATTCGAACAGGTGGAAAAATGATTTATGCCCACCAGATATTTGCTGCCTGGTTACAGTGTACAAAAACAAATGGCAGGAGCTGTTAAATAACTAGTCACTTTGATCTCTCCAAGCCCAGAAAAACATATTTTACTGTCCAACTCACAGTTGTACCTGGTCAAACTTGGTTTTTTTTTAAAGGAATAGTTTGACATTTTATGGAAATACGCTTATTTGCTTTCTGGCAGAGTGATGAGAGGAACAATACCACTCTCTTATATGTCTGGAAGACATTACTTAGGTACTGAATGTCATATGTATCTTCCAGGGATATTTATTAACCAGCAACCGGTTAGCTTAACTTAGTATAAAGACGGGAAACAGATATCCCTAGCCTAGCAATGGCCAACGGTAACATTATAGCTCGCTTGTTTAATCTGTTTAAAACCTCAAGTGTAAAAACAAGTTGTTGTTTTACAGCAGGTTATGTGTGACTATTTCTTGGCCACGTTCAGTTGTCAAGCAAACAGCAGAGACTCCACGAAGTTGCTGGTCCCAGTCAAGAAATGGCCGGGCACATAACCTCCTGTAAAATTGTGACTGGCCATTTTTACACTTCTGTCTTTCTTTGGAATAAATAAATAAAGACAAAATCAATTTAATGAATCAATTTTTGAGCTTTAGAGGTGCTGGTAGGCACACTGTGTTACCTTTGGACAGAGCCAGGCCAGCTGTTTTCCAGTCTTTATGCTAAGTTACGCTAACCATCTCCTGGCTGATGCCTCATATTCAATGTACACAAATGGTATCAATCTTTTCTTCTAACTCTTGGGGGAAAAAAGCGTATCCATCCCAAAATGTCAAATTAGAACAGAGGAAAATCATTTTCTGTTCCATTTTCATTTCCCAAAGTCTCTTATTCCTTTCACCCTTTACTTTACTTACCTGCGGGTAATCGGAAGAAGGCATGACTTCTGGTTTCTATCAGCCTTTGCTATTGAGTCCAGCTCAGCTTCGTCCAGCAGGATCATCTTGTGTTTGAGTTCCCTGAACCTCTGCAGCTCGTCCTCATCCAGTGACTCATCCTGCGCCTCCATACTGGACCCCATCAGCTCTGACAGCTGGAGCTTCTCCACCACTGGCAGCTCTACCAATGAAACAACCATGGCAGCTACAAGTATAATGTGGGGGCAGCCAAAAACTGGCAACAATAATCGCTGTCTACAGCCATGGTGGCTGGTAGAAGCACATGATGATAACCAGTTGACTATCGAGGATTACTGATAGGACACAGAGTTGTTTTTCTTCAACTGCAGCAAAGATACGCCAGCATTTTACCAAGAAATTCACAGAACCACTAATAGCAGACAAGACAGTCCCATCTCACTGCAGAGAAAAAATATGTGGCCAGGAAGCTTTTACTGGATTAAGCAAATAAGGGGCTGAATGTCACGTCTACCCATGTGTATGATAATTAGACTCAAACGGGCTAAGTACGGCATGTTATCGCAGCTGAAAAAGGTTGATGACAAAGCTGTATGTAAGTGAATGGTGTATGTTCAAATCTGCTACATTTATATTCTGAGCCAATTAAATGAAAGGAGATTTCCCCAGGAGACCGGAGCCCTGTCTTTGTTAATAACCTTGCAGGCAGGGGAGATAAATCGTTTGACTGAGGGGTTTGGCTCCGCTCATTGTGCAGCGGTAGTCTCTCCTGTGGAGGGCTGTCTTGGGCTTCTCCCACTGATTACCTCCAGACAGCGCTTAGTGACAGAGAGCTCCTGTTTAGAGCCCACAGGTTATCGATCATTTTCATCTGGCTAAAAATATAACAGAGCTGGAATGGGGGGGGGGAGTCAGCAGAGTGGCACGCGCCGTCTCCAAGGCAACAGAAGTCACACCAGTGAAGTGGCACCAGGGCAAGGAGCTATTTTTCTATTTTTGTGGCCAGCCCGTCCTATCTTTGGCAAAAAGAGCACGTGGCTACGATGCATGTGCAGACTGAACACCTTGCCGCTGCGTTGTTCAAAGTTAAGGTGCCTTTAATTCACCTGGGAGGCTCTTCCTCACGCTAACTGGCCGCTTAGCCATAGCACTCCTGAGGTACTGGAGGATGCTCTGGAGCCCCTGGTTCACAATGTCTCGTGGAGGGAAACTGATGGGGCAGTTCCTCAGGTTCAGGCCTTTGAGGGTAATCACATTTCCTGGGAAAGATGGACAAATAAAGAATCCGTTAGAAACAGGTTTACCGGTTCCTCTTTTTTTTTTTTTGCATTTAGCTGACACTCTTATTCGGATTAATTTACAATGAGTGCATCAGTGGAGGAATCTTACATACTGTGTATTCCTTAATTACCAACGTTAATGTACTGTACATGCAAGCAACAGTGTATTATAAACAGTTGTATTGACAGCAGCTAAGAGAAAAGCAAAACATGTGAAAACGTATTGTGTATTCTTTCTATTCATAACACGTCATCGAGCTATGAATTCGCCGCCAGCGGGGCCTAGTGAAACTGATGAAACAGAAAGGCAGCTTGTTATTTCAAAGAACGGAGACATTGCTTGCTGGTAAAGGTGCCTGAACGCAACCCACCCAACTCTGGTGGAAGTTCTGCGATGGGATTTCCTTCCAGAAGTAACGTTTCCAGAGATCTGCACGGACAAAATCACAGATTATCAGCTACGTCTCAATCAGGGACGCATTTAGTCCCAAACGGGAACACGAAAGGAAATTGTACAAAATATGCCTCTTTGGAGTCATGAATTTGGTTTTCAGAGAATATGCCACCAAAACAGAACAAAAAAAAACAAACTGAAAATATTCTTATCTAAAAATGTTCTGGAAATGTGACAAAGAAACACACTGTGCTCCCACGGTGGCTGAGGGGTTCAGAATCAATCAGCATATGTTTCAAGGAGCAGTTGCATAACTAACCCACCTGTGCAAGCCAATTTCGGCGGGGAGCGAGGCAATTTGATTATTTCTCAGGTCCAGCCACAGCAGGTTGGGCAAGCTGATGAATATTGAATCTGGGATACTGGATACCTGGTTGCCCTCAAGATATAAATACTGAAGATGATACAACGAGCAGTTAGATGCAATAGATAATGCAGCACACATTATATTGAGATATTAACTACTGTTCTACTAGATGCATGGCTGACTTTTTTATTGCTTTAAAAACCACGGCACCACACTGTAGAGGTTGACAGATGCACAGTGAAGGCCGGACTGACCTTTAGCGTGCTGTTTTTCAAAACACTCTCTGCAACGTGCTTCAGCTTCGTCCTGCTCAGACACAATGTCTCTGGGGAATGACGTCCAGGGAGCTGCTGTGGCTCGGCATCCCCGGGCGGAGCGCGGGGGGTCTGTGGTTCGGAAACACTGCGCCCAAAGACAAAGCTTAGCTGCAGGTCAGGAACCTCCTCCTTCTTCTCTGGGGAGGACATGACGCTGAGATGTTCAGTGCACACAGACCATTGTTCAGGGCGTCCAAGTGCCTCCTCGCATTGGCATTACTCTCCTTGTGTCTGAAAATGAGAGAGTTCGAGTAGGTATCACATTCAACGGACGGGTCTCGTCAAGCAGGTGTTGGCTACTTGCTGCCCAACATTTGCTAACATTAAGCAAACAGTCCACGTACCGTACCGACCGCCGTGTTATCTTACCTGGAATTTTAATAAACAAGCTCGTAACCAGTGGACGTGACTCATATCTTCTTAAAAATACAAACTTCGCTAAACGACAAAAAAAGAAGAACGAAACGAAAACGCCGCAGCCAAAACGCCTTTTAGCTAGCGCCTCGCGAGTCGGGACGTCGTAACCATGGCGACGAAGTCAACGGAAAGCTACGGCAACTGTCCGCGTGCAAACAGGACGAACTGCCTCCACAACGCCTCAACCAGAGGGTGGCTTGCAATTCCCGAAACGCATTAATACTTTGTACTGTGCGGTGTTGTAACAGAGCAGCAACAGGAGCAAATAAACACTAGCGTGCGTGTTGACGACAGAGCGTTAAATGCCCCCCCCCCCAGCTAGAGTGATCACCTGCACCACCCATCCATCTCCTGATGAGAGAGTGGAGTAATTCACTGAGGGGCTGCTGGAGGATGCTAACTTAGCGATGGAAGCCGTCCAGCGCGTACCGAGCTGCGACTTCACCCACAGGGGCTGTTCCTTACGTGTTGATATGCATGACAGACGTACAGAGCTACGTCGATGCACATCAGCCACTAGCCAGTAACTGTCACGCTCCCCTCACGGATGTCAAGCTGGGCACAACACTAGGGGGCCAGCTTCCGGTTATTGCGTTCAAAATAAAAGTCTCCTCGCAAACGCTCAGTGAGAGTAGAGGAACCAAGAATTGAACAACACTGGAGGGATTTTTGATGGATAGAAATCGGCTTTCTTTCATGCTTCTGTTCCACTAAAGGCTTTTACGTACATGCTTTATAGGCTAGAGTCCATGGTGACATCACATACTCAAATGTGTTGTATATCAGATTGCTTTGATGAAGACTTGCCCGAACTGGCCTTTGCATGGATGGCCGTGACTATGAACTAATTCCAGATAATTGATCAATGCAATGAACCCATAGCCACACTGCACCGATGAGTTCACGTAGGCCAGTTGGTCGATAGATTGTCGCCGCCCGTCGCTGCTCACTTGAGGCGACTCCAGTGGCTGTGCAATGTTTGAGAGCTTTTATGTTTTTAAGGCAAAATTGCGCGACTTCCTGTTTTCCTTGCGCTAACTGCGTTTAACTTCACGCAGCTCTTACTCGCACCCCCCCTACCCCTCCCGACCAAACATAAGTCTCTCGGTTCGCCTGGCAGGCTACGGAAAGGCAGCTGAACCCCGCCAGCAGCGAGTGGTTACACCCCCCCCCCCTCCAGCTGTAACAGGGCAGCCCGTGGGTATACCTGCCAGACTCGCCGTCCCCTGGCTGAGCAGGACTTTGAGTCGCGGGCGCGCTGCTTTTTCGGCAGAATCGATAAATCCCCGGGGCAGATAAAGCGAAGTGTCGGGACACGGCTCGGAGGCGAAAAGGCACGGTTATGATCACTGTCTTTTGAGGAGGGCGTCCGACACAGAGCTGCGGTTTCTCTCGGAAGGGGCGAGGAATGCAACCTGAGCATCGATGTTTCACTGGGGCAAGTGGAAGAAGAGGATGGGGGCCAATAGTTCCTCCAAGCGACCGGTTTTCGATGAAAAGGAAGATGGTAAGTGATGGAGGAGTCGAGCGCGGGTCCCCCCCCCCACAAAAAAAAACCCTAGCGTGAAAAACAACAACAACAACAAAAACAAAAAACAAAAACCCTACCGAGCAGTAGCTAAGAGTTACGGCGTGTTTCTCGGTATTTCGTCGACGGTTTCCTTGTTTTACGGTGTCTTTTCAAGTCAGCAGTTCGCCCGCGGCGCTGACGCAGAGCTGCGCCGCGACGCCGAAGCTGCCTGCCGCCAAAGTTTCTACGAGGAATTCAAGTGCTGTTGCAGTCGGAGTTTGCCCTAAAAAGTGCGGTTGCGGTACGTTGCCCCTATTCGACAGAGGCTGCTTTTGTGTTGCGGGCGAGTTAATAACGACTTCCTACTCAACAAGCCAGTCTGTCCGTCACATATAGATATATATATATAGATATATCTGCTGCGAGAAAACGCGTTAAAGCCCGAACGAACTCTTTGAACTCTATGGACCGTTTGGAGACGGGCAGCTAATTGCGTCATTAATACACGATTCGTGGCATGCGCGCGGGTGATGTTAACGCGCGGTGTCCTGTCAGCGTGTGGGGGAATAAAGCCTCTTGCGCTGCTCAGCCTTGGACCTCTGTGACAGACGTGCGGCCATCCGAGCGTCGCTGCTGAGCTGCCGTCAACGCGGGGCAACAACTGGACTCAGTGAGGTCACTCCACTGCGGGGACCGCGCGCGTAATGTGCATCTCTGTGCGTGTGCGTGTGTCTGGTACCCGGGTAACCGTCCCTGCACGCAGGGATAACCCTATTCAGCTCGCAGCCTTCAAGAAAAGCCCCCCAGCTCCAGCTCAGATCACTACCAAGGGTGATCTGAAAAGCATAGGAGTGGCCCGGCAGCCTGCGGTGGTGTGCTCTCGCTCATGCAGCAGTTGATCGAGGCCAAGACCCAGACCCACGGTCGCATTATAACGTTTAGAGGGATGCTCAGGGCCAGACTGAACTGATTTCTGTTTCTGTGGCTGCTCTGGCTTGATTAACTGGGGGGGGGGCTTGGAGCGCAGGGCTGAACTGCTCAAGGCAGAGATGGTGGCTTTCTCCACTTTG
This sequence comes from Coreoperca whiteheadi, assembly GCA_011952105.1. Lineage (NCBI taxonomy): Eukaryota > Metazoa > Chordata > Actinopteri > Centrarchiformes > Sinipercidae > Coreoperca > Coreoperca whiteheadi. The sequence goes on from CM022471.1 coordinate 22,639,103, forward strand.
TCTGTGCTGAATGTGGAGAGAGAGAGAGAGAGAGTCCCTTTTGTCTTTATTATCAGACAGAAGTCCGTTTCCACACCCTCCTATGATTTTAATATGAGGCAGGTGCCACTTATGCACGACCTACAAAGCACTAACTGCTGTTCTTCAACTTCAGTTTCCGTTTGCTGTGTCAGTAGTCCGTGCAGTTGCTTCATCAGCATCATCATGGGCATCACAACCTGCCTTTTTGTCATAAACCGCCACCGCCGTGACGCGTAGACGGAGGTCTACGCCGTACTTCGGCGTACTTTGGTGTTTGCCTTCGAGGTCCTTGGGCCTGTGCGATGTTGCTGTTACCGAGACGCACGTCTGGTGCGCGGCGCTGAAACGCTCCTCTGCCGCACACGTAGTGAGCAGGGGCCGTGGAGCAAAGTGGGCACACGCACACGCGTTGAGAAGAGCCAACCGTTGTGCCGAGGTCCGCTCACTCTTTGGAAGCGCTGCCGTGCGCTGATGCCAGAGTGCACCGCGGTGCACCGCATTGTGGACGCTGACATAGAATCTCTCTTGCTGCCAGTCAGGTCTCTTAGAAACAGCATCCCTTGGCTTCTTGGAAGACAGCGTATGGCCTACATTAGGCAGTAATATTAGAGCAGCGTTTGGCTCAAAAGGCGGCAAACATAATCAGGCGGTCAGGTTGATGTCCAAGCGTAGCTGCCAAAAGGGCTTTTTTGGCAGATACTTTGATTGGCAAAGGAAGGCCGTGGAATTGATTGAGGTGCAGCCTCGCTGCGGCCTTGCGTTTCTTCACTTGAACCCCTTGACAACTGCATTCAGGGTGGGGAATTACTAAAAGCCAGTGGTAGATACAGTAAATGGTGGTGAGATGCTGGCTTCGCGTCAGGCAAATAGGACTCCTAGATCAGCAAATCAACTTTTGCTGGAAGTCCCAAGGACACGGCACAAACACTGGGGTGATCGGGCTTTTTGCGTAGCTGGGCCCAGACTCTGGAACAAGCTCCCTGCTGACCTGGGCCTCTTTAAGGCTAAGCTTAAAACTAATTTATTTAGACTGGCTTTCAATGTTTAGCAGTGGCTGTGGCATGCCGTGTATTCTATTGCTGTTGGTTTCTTTACATAATGTTTTGTTTTATTAGTTGCCTTGTTATTTTTATTGGAAAGCACTTTGGTTCACTTTGTGTGTTGTAAAGGGCTGTATAGATAAATGTTGATTGATTGATTGGTTAAGCTGGTCTGGTCTATTAGACACCTTTGCAATGTCTTTTATCACCATTTGACAGAAGTCTCCTCTTTATCTCTTTGGCCCCCGAATCGGTGACCATGGTTGTTCAATTTCAGATGTGCTGGACTATTTCCAGGCTGGGTGGGGCCACCTCCCGGAGTCTTGAGACCATAGAAGTGACTGCGCCCGGCCAAGAGATAGTTCAGCGCGTAAACCACCACGTGTCGTTTTTTTGTTTGTTTTTTTTACACTTCAGTTTTTGTAAAAATCGAACAAAGAGATGTAATGTGTTAATTAGCAGGTCGATTTTGTTAGCCTTCGGACAGAGGAGAAGGATATTGATCTTTTCATGTAACTCTTGGCAAGAATACCCAAAATCTGGAGTTATTCCTTTTGTAAATGAAGCGATGGCTAGTTGGGCCCCTTCGTCAACCAGTTGTATATGTTAATGAATTCTTAAAAGTGAACAATCTCCCCTCTCAGACTGTTTAATTTGAGTGAACTTTAGAGGTCCCAAGAGGTGCAACTATCCAGTATTTAAAATGACAAAATGATTGTCGGTCATCATATGACCCTTCAGATTTATCTCCTGACCCCTTAACGGGCCCTGACCCATAGGTTGGAAAACCACTGTCCTATTCCTCGTCCTTACTGAATAATGATGAACTGTGAATCCCACTTGTGATTAGTCAATTAGTTGTTTAAGACATTTTTCAAGCGGAAATATCAAACAATAGCTGGAGCCTCTTAGAAGGAATATTTGCTGGCTTTTCTCATATAGCTATGGATTATTGGCTGCTGGTACAAGCACAAGTGAGCACAATACACTACATCGCGTTGGGGTTTTTGGTAACTTCTGGTGGGTGTTGTCAATATATATTTTACAAGTTTATAGACAACGTGATTCATTAATCAGTTGGGGGAATGATCAATGAAATAACCAAGAAAGAAAACAATTATTAATTTCAGCCCCAATGTAAACGAGCTTTACTCCACAAAGGTGTTAACACACCAGAAGCTGACTGACTGCGTGTATAGACCGTTTGGTTTAAGCATTAGCCAGGCTCCAGACAAAAGCCCTCACCACCTGAAGTCGGGACAGCACTAGCTGGTCGCTTTTTGAAAGAGGGCACTCAATGTGCTACAGTACGCAGGAGAGAGTGCAGCGTTGTCAAATGCCTGCGTTCTTTGAGCCTGGGCAAGAACTGGTATAGGAAGGGAAGGAAAGTATTCAAAACGTGTGCGTGACTGTGCATGCAGAAGATGCTTTTAATTGTGTTGTCTGTTTCGTGTGTTGTTGCATTGTTGTACGCATTTGATCATCCTTGTTAAGCCAAAGGCAAATTTCCACTTCTGTGGACAATAAACTTCTATTCTTTGTGTAGGCGTCTGTGTGTGTGTGTGTGTGTGTGTGTGTGTGTGTGTGTGTGTGTGCCTGCCTGAATGTCTGAGTGTGTGCGTGACTGCTCTTCCCGTCAAGGATAAGTGTATGAGGCAATGAAAGCAGATTTAGTTGAGGATAAAGATAGATGCAGAGAGAGATGGCTGATTACTTGCACTGAATACTGAGGCGCTCCCTTTCTTTCATCTCTGCTACATACTCTCAATTTCGCTCACTCTCTTTATTCAACTCCACTTCATGGTTGCCTGCAGCTACCGGCCTCTTGCCACAGCAGAGGGCCGCCATAATTGGCCTTAGCAGGAACACAATAGGTGGGGAATACTGTCCCGGTCATATTGCCGTATCATCTGATTGTGAGTGTGGCCACAGTTCAGATCACTGAGTGTAATCCCTCGTAGCAACTTAACACTCCTGGTGATCAAATGTACAGCAACAGGTCATTTCCAAAGAACCAAACTGTAATCACGCTCTCAAAAATAAACACGTAATGTAGGGCGCAACCATTTGAGGAAAATATGTCATTGCGATTTTTCTGACCAATATTGCAATTTATATTGCAATTATTTTCTATAAATGGCCTTTATTTGTGGTCTACGTAGCATAATCATAAGATGGCCCTTGAAATCAGTCAAAACTAGAGAAGGCTCCCTTTACTAAAGAAAATGCACGTGTTCTTTTGCAGCTGAACAGTGGGAATAGCTGAACTACTGAAGGATAGGGAAAACACGTTGAAGTCAAAGTGGCATTTAAAATACAATTACTGAAAGAAGTTGAAATGGCAGTAAAAATGGACGAGCGGATCAGCTGCCCTAAATTGTGAATGAACTGCGACGGCGGTTTTTATTGTTCAAAGACTTGAACGGGTTCGAAGTGCCATTTGAAGTGTTGACGTTGAAAGAGCCGAGATGTCAGGTAGCGTGTGATCGCTGGAAGCTGAGGAACCCTCACTTAGAGGCTAAGAACTGAAAGAGGTGGAACCGCACTCACATTTATTAAGATATTACATTTCTCAATGATATTCCAGTATAATCATTACGTTTAAAGTGCTGTTATATTTATAATTAACAGCTGCAAAGTTGGCCACTTATGGTAATAACGGCAAACTGATGGTGAGTCAGGTCGGACCAATGTTTTTACCTCTGACTGACGGCGCCTTCTGCTACTGCCGACAGCTCTGTGCAGGCCTTTTGCACAGCACTCATTTTGACTTGCGATAGTCCCAGGAAGCCATGGCCGTGTGACCGCGAGCCAGCATGCGCAACGCCGGGACCCTGAAACCGAAGCAGCTGAATGGAACTCAGCCACCATTGATGTGATCATTTACACCTGTGGCATGTCGAAATGACTTGAAGAAGGCCTCCTGTGCCATCCATCATATCCTAAGGGTAGATGTTTTTTTCTTTACCGGGTGCTTTCTCATTTTCGGAAACAAATATTTCTCACACCTCCACTAAAAAGCAGTGCACAATGCCTCGTGTGTACTTCTTGTCCATCCCTTCAGTCTTCTATGATACCTTGTTTGCTCCAGGTGATACGCAGGGGATGACAGTTGTACCAGCTCTACTGCCAGAGTGAAGGAGCCTTCAAAGAGATGAGCTCAGCTTGATGCTGAAGTGACAACAGAGGGAAGAAAGGTCGCTCTGGCTTGTTGAGGTGTGTGTGTGTGTCTGTGCCTGTTTCTGTGCAGGGAGGACGGGATCAGGACAAGGGGAGTGCAACTGAAGCGGGCTTGGTAGGGTGGAGGAGTGTCTGGGTGGATTCTCTCACACACCGGGTGTTTGTTTGGTCTTTCCTTCCTGCTGTTTCTGTCGCTGCATTTGCACTTTCCCGAGTCGGGGAGCTTTGTTGTTGACCATAAATTAATTCGTCCTTGTTGTGGGAAATGAGGGACCGGGATTGATAAGGGGCACATCTAGTAAAGCAAACAAAACCGTTGCCTGTAGCCGCCCTTGCAGCAGAAGTGAGGTTAGTTCAATATTTGGCTCGTACGCTTCCTTTTCACGGAGAAGTATATCACTGCTTTCAGCCCGCATTCAGTTCCTTTTCCCGCTGCTTCAGTTACTGAACTAGATTCATGACAGAGGGAAGAGAAGCAGCAGTCTCGCCTAGGCGATTCCTGCGGGAAACCTGAACGAAACTGTAAGTACATTTTCACCGCGTCCACGCTCAGGCAACCTCGTAGCAAACGAGGAGGATCGGAGAGGATAAAGACTCGGATCGCGAATCACAAAGTCTACACAAGTCGCTTGACAGACTGACAGATGTAAACTCTGTAGTTTGTAATCCCATTCATTAGTGTGTGTGTGTGTGTGTGTGTGTGTGTGTGTGTGGCATCTGACTGTGTGGGGAGGCCTCTGTGCCGTGTAGTGAGTGACTTTGGTGAAAAGGCTGTCTCTCTCTGACTTCTCCCCGACTCGTTTTAAAACCCCATAACAGGGTCGGCATGGAGTTGATGACTATGCGTACACGATATGTCGTTCTGAAGGACTGAGGCTAAAGCGAAGCCTCCCAGGCAAAAAGTTAGCATTGCAACAAAGGAACAGCATTGTTTTGCAGGAAAAGCTAGTTAACGTGTTTGCATTTTTCCAGCAGTATTCACGGACTGACTAATGTGTTGGGCAACTTCGGCTAGGTTTGCCGGAGTGCACACGTCCCCAAATTCATTAAAGAGCTGCAAACATTAGCCTTGACTGTTATCGGGTCCACGACCGGCTTCCCCACAGTGGGAAAAACTACGCAGTGGATGTGCTAGTCGCGAGCAGGGCGTTCTTTAACGCAACCCCACAAACGAATGAAGTCAGTGAACATTAATGTGCTCCTTGACCGCGTGAATAACTTAACTCTCGGTTACCACTGTAGTTGCCTGCCTGCCTGTTGGCCAGCCGCTTTAAAGTCAGAATAGCGCACCACCCGCCATCACTGTACTTCTTTACGTAGAGCTTTGAGCTCACTTGCGTTGCAATGTTTACATGCACACAAGAAACAAGGTTACTGAGCGAAATCAGGTCAAGGCAGGAAATCAGAATGTGTTTACATCCGCGTTACTGTAAAACCTGTGTTTACATGCAATTGGTCAGTAATCCGATTTCGCCCCTACCCCCGGCCATATTTTTAAGGGCTTTGGATTTAATTATTTTGGACACTAGGACGCACCACTACAACCAATAATCTTCCCTTTCATCCAGCTGCACAAAGTAATACTTCCCCCTGTCTGAAGTCTTGGTCATGGCTGCAAATCAGGTTTTCCAGCAGAAATCTATGCATGTTAACAAGATTTCTCTTAATCCCTTACCCCAATCAAGGAAACTGAGTGTCCTCGTGCATGATATTTAAGATTTCAGAATACTGCAGACAGCCAACAGTAACAGTAACACTGGTGGCTCACGGACACACACACCCATATTCTCATTCTTGACATACTCTACAGTGAATGGCCACTGAAATGTGACACTATTAAACTGGACAGAGGCTCCTCCTTTCCAGCTGCCCGTTATACCCCGGGGGAGTGTGTGTGTGTGTGTGTGTGTGTGTGTGTGTCAGAGGTCCGTAAAAACAGTCACGCCTCTACCTACAGGTGTCGAGAAAAGAAATGTGTCACTTTCCAAGAGTTACAAAAAGGTGTTGTGTAACAATGCAGGGGTTTTGAAAATTGGGGTTTGGGCTGAGGCTTCAAATGGGCGCATGGCTGACTGGTGAGCCGCATCAGGACAGCTCTGGTGCTTGTCCTAAATACCTGTGAGGACTAATAGAAGTCAGGTGTATCTGGGCCAGAACACGGCGTGTCCTGCCTGTGCTTCAGATCGGAGCTGCTGAGGGGAAAGAACTAGGCCACAGTGTCCATTTCCTTTCACCTTTTTATAAAGCGGACACTTTAAGGCAGTGTCATACATGTCATGCTTCAGCTTGAGCACAGCTTAACCTTTCTATCTTCCCCCATGGTTGAACAACAAAGCTACAGTGTTGCCTAAATTAAGCTGTTTTTTTCTTTTTTTTTTTTGAATTGAGGTAGAATTTCCCTCTTTTACTACTTCCTGTATAGTCCTTCTTTCCTCTTGCTATAGCATGCATGCAACATATGTTTGCATGTTAAACATTTCCCGAGAGGTTATCGTGAATAAGTTATGCCATATCAACACCGACCCGCTGAAGCACACAATTTTCGGTTCTGTGTATGTGTTCATGTGAAGACAGCTGGTGTTGGAAGTGAAGATGCATTATGCAGCCCTCAGTGGACTATTCACCTTTAAGGGACTGAATTAAAATAAAAAATCTCAAAAATCAATACCAGTATAGAACTCTATTTACAGTACACATCACAACCTTTCTTTTCTCTTAGAGACTCTTTGTGACCGCTCCTCCTCTTCCTATCCCTCTACCGCATTCCCTCCCACCACCTCCCACCAGACTCTAAATACATCCCTAATGTATCCCTCTATGAACAGTTTTAAACGTTTATTGTGGCATTTTGGTCCATTTCCTCACGGCGATGTGTCACAGCCCCAGCGGTTTGTGAAACCAGGTCCTACTGAAGATGCCGACGCGATGGTGGAAGCAGTTAGGGCTGGGCACTGAGATATTTCCTGCAGCATTGTGTAAGAATCCAATGTTTTTCACGATGCCCCAGAATAAAGCCAGTGTTAGCGCGTTCGACTCAATTAATAAACAGGGAACATCCAGCTTGTGCACGGTAAGATGGGGAATATTGATATTTAGACATTTTCTTTACATTTTTAACAAAAAATTTGCAAAACAGCTTATCATTAACAACCAGTGACGGGTTTATTGCACCTTAAATCTGCTGGGGGGGGAAAAAAGGTTGCTTTTGCTTCCAACATATTTTGGTTTCTTTAAATGAAATGCAAAGAATCGCAACCAAGATTTGCTACAAACCAGGATTGATGAGCAGAATCAGAATTGGCGTTGATGAAACCTGAAAGACACTCGGGCTGTAACCAACGATTATTGATCCATTTACAGGTCAGGTTAATCGATTCATCATTTTGTCTGTTAAATAGCATAATGTTGTAAAAAAATCGTGGTCCAGTGCTTTTCTGTCGCTCGAATAATTAATGAATCAAATAACCGTTTCAGCTTTAGAGGACACCCAACCGTAGAAGCAGTGGTGATGGTGATGAAGCTTTGGCCGTACTTTCAGCTGTAATGATTATGCAGTGGCTGACCTGGTTTGGGGTGATGACCTTTCGAGGAGTCAGGCTGGGCTGTCCAACAAATCCATTGCTTTTTCACTGGCGAAACATAACTTACACTACCATTGACCTGCAGTGTATACGATTGACCCCAGATACATTATTAAGCCATAGGTAGTTCACCATAAGTCCGGCACGATGCCTTCGCTGTGTTTTATAAATGAGCCAAAACATGATGAGTACACAATGAGCCGGTGCCGGCCCAGGAGTTGTGAATCACAGTGAATTAATTATACCAATGCAGGGCCTAGGAGATGATGCGGCAGCTCTGTAACGTGGCATAGACCGAGTGAAACACACACACACACACACACACACACACACACACACACACACAAAGGGACACATCGCTATGGTAACCTCAGAAGTTTTCACACGGTCCAGATGATGTTTCTTTGTGACAGTGCTGTGCATGCGAGAGTCCCCTTGCTGCAGTGCAGAATTACCCTCTGAAGTGTTCTCGTCTTGCTCCCTCTTCGTCTTGACGGCCTTTAGATGTACGATACAGCCCCCCGTAGTGGTTTCTCCGTGTGTAGATCTCTTTTATTCTCGACATCATGGCTCGCTGTTTGGGACGAATGACTTCACATCTTTGCAGCTTTTTCGTACCTCATTCAACTTTACAACTACTCAATACTGTGCACACTCACATATGCTGTAAGTTCATGACTGATTTTGCATTGCATTGCCACTTTATGGTGCTGCTCTACAGCATTTCCTGTAAATCCCTCATGCGTGTGAAGGCGATTTGAATCCAGCGCGGGAATGGTGGACCGCTAACAATGCAAAGTAGTATATAGAGGGAGATGATTAATGAATGTAAATACATTGAAACGTAGCCCCGTTCGGGACTGTATCTGACTCCTATAGAAAAGCTCTTGGATGCGGCGCCTTAACAGAGGTGGGAAAGGAACCACATACACTTTACCAAACCAATGAGTCTTCATCCTTGAGTGTTTTCTCTTGAGTGGCTATTGTTTAAAAATTGCAGCCCATAAATAGTGTCAAACACGGTGTGATTTTATGAATATCTTGAGGATTATATTTTATGTTTCTTTACATTGTTATTTTATTAGCAGTTGAAGTAAGATTGATGGATATGCACAGATGTTTGAAAAGAATAAGCTACCCACGGGCCTTCGAGCAAGACCTTATTCTCAAACGGGCGAAACGGTAAGCTAAGAGAGCAGAATTAAAACAGGGAACGACACCAGATGAGCGAGAGATGGATAACCTAAAGAGATAGACATGGCAAACCAGATTAGTGACCAGCATCTCCATCTGCACACGTCTGGGGAGATGGGCTAGGTGAATGAAGGCTGCAGAAATAAACAGGCATGACTGCTCGGGGAGAAAACAACCAGTGTAACTTTGGCAGTTGATGTGCGCATCCCTGATCTACAGTATGCCCTCTATTGAATTTCTATAAGGCACCAGCAGCTCAACTTCATTCTAGTTTGTTGAGTAACCGTAGCAACAAGGAACGGTGTATGAATCACATGCCCCACTAGTTGTTTTTGAATGGAGGCTCATCACATTAGTGAGGCACACAAACACAGGCAGGAACAAACCAACAAAAAACAGCCAGATCAAGCCTTAATGGCTGCTTTAATTTTCCAGCGGTATGACTCTTTTGTGTCATCATAAAAGCCGTCCGGCAGATGAAGATCAAAACACCACTCTCAGGGTAATTAATGCACATGCAAGGAGACTCAAAGGCGGTATAACCACATGGCGGTCCGCCCGCAGGGAGTGTCAGCTCACTACTGGAACTGAATACAGAGTTGCACTGGCAACGCCCTGTCTACGTATCTCTCCGTATCCTTGTCCAGTTATCACTTCAGATCCACAGCTGAAATTGTCACGCCTTTTAAAGACAATAAGCTCTGTGGTGCTCATGAATATTCACGAGATGCTCTGTTTGGAGAGCCCGCAATTAGGCTGTATTAGCGCTCTAGTGTGCAAGGAGAAAAGGATGATGATGGCTGCTCGGTGATGATAGTGATTTAAGTAAACAGATTCATCAAACGTGGCCTTCAGCGGGGCTGCAGAGGCACGTTCCTGTTGGTGTCGGTGTGAACTTTACCAGTTATATAGTAAGCTTGAGCTACATCCAAATCTCTCAGGTAAAAAGGGAAACAACCATGCTTTAGTGAACTACTTACAGAGGCAGTAGTTCTGTCTTTGTCACAAACAAGCAATCTCTGTGTTAAAACTAAGAGGGACTTTTTCCCCCTGGTCCTTTATTTCTTACAGTCGTCAGCAAATGCACTTCTAGGAGCCCGGGTCTAAAACTTGAAACACTCGACATGAATCATGCCCCCAACGATGATGATCCAAGCCGCCATGTTCTCTTTAGCGCCATCCAAGGCACACGCAGCCCTCCCTGTGCTGAGCAAAACAACACGTGATTCTCTCCCTGCCTGTGTTGTAACGAGAGTCCCATCAATAAAGACAAGTGCAAGGTCAAAAGCAAGATGGTCTATAACCGGCACTCAGTCTTGCTGGCTTAAGAGATGTTGAATGCCAATAACACAATGTCTAGGATTTACAGTGAGTTGAAGCGTACAGTAAGTCTTCCTGCATCTGCCTCTCAAGACTCAAGTGTGTCCCAGCAGCAGCTCGACTACTACAGACCATGAAATATGGCTTACTCCTGCGATTAAATATTCAGTAATCACGTGGGAGAAGAAGCTGCTGTAAAGCAAACAGAGCAGTTCTTACTATGATCCTAGTGGCACTGTGTAGTGTCACATGCAAAGTGAAGTGTCACATGGACTCAGCTTCTGATTCTTCTGCCAGTGTCTGTGTAGAGGTACTAAACTACCGGCGCGAGAACTTGAGCAAAATCCGTAGCCCTTATCATATTCGGTTGTGCCTCCACCTGATGCTATAAAGCTGCCGAGCATACGGCATAGCGGTTATGTGCATTGTGTGTGCAAATGGCAACCTGTCAGCAAAATCTGAGAAATAGCTTGTACACAGGCTGATAACATGGTACAGAGGCCGACAGCATGGGATTGGATTAGAAGCAGAGGCGTACAGTATTCTCCAAAGACAGAACAGGAAGAGATCAATACTAGGAGGGGGTTTTTTTGATCCCAGGCCAATGGGCTTAGCCACACAGGGTGCATTCGCTCACTGTGATTTGACTGTTAATGGACTCTGCATTAAGATTTCAAGAGTTCCCTTTCTGTGTTCTGCGTCAAAGTACTTTACATTTGAAAAGGATTGGGCCTTACTTTGATATTCACTAATCATTGCACTCCAGCAATATTTCAAGATTCAGATTCATGGTACCATTATTGAACAATTTATTAAGGAAAAGCGGTCAATCGTAGGCATGGTCAACATTAACTCCTGATATACATGCAGCACTATATCAACTCAACAAGCGCATTTGTGTTAGCAAACACGTTACGCATTTTGATGTAGTTTAGAAAATGTCGACCATTATGTAGTCCGTCCACCAGAAAGCACAAACAGTCGTCGTTTCCAGGTGTGAAATGTTCCGTTCAGTACATACTTTCTCTTGGTCACAATTATTTAATAACCAAATTTAACTGTTCCTCATCAAAAGTGTTCGTTTATGTTCTGTGTTGACGTTAAAAAACAAATATTGGCCCATATGTCGGATTTTTAAACTCAAGTATGGGTCTCAGAAATGCATATTATTAAATTTGGGGGTCTTGAACACAAACAAGGAAGGTGAAAGTGACTGAAAGCTATGCAGTCCTGCAGAAATTGATAATTGATTGAAATCTCAGTGGGATCTGCAGTACTACCAACTCTTTTAGATTACAAGAATTTATATCGCTGATTATATGTTAATAATTTTTATGGAGCCTTAATAATATGAAGTAAAATGCAACTGCAGGGGGGAATTAGCCAGTGTCTTCATGTGCCAGTCCCAAGTCTGGATAAATGCAGAGGGTTGTGTCAGGAAGGGCATCCGACGTAAAACACATGCCAAACTAAAAATGCGAATCATGACAATGACTTCCATACCGGATCGGTCGGGGCCCAGGTTAACAACGACCGCCACCGGTGCTGTTGACCTACAGGGTACTGGTGGAAATTGGACTACTGTTGGTCGAAGGCAAAGTAGGAGAGGAGGAAGGTGTGTTCGTAGACAGATAGAGAAGAGGAAAGCTAAGAATTTAGGACTGAATGTTGGGACTATGACAGGGAAGGCTAGAGAGTTGATTGACATGATGCAGAGAAGGAAGGTGGACATACTGTGTGTCCAGGAGACCAGGTGGAAAGGTAGCAAGGCTAGAAGCTTAGGAGCAGGGTTCAAGTTGTTCTAGCATGGGTCGGATAGGAAGAGAAACGGAGTAGGAGTTATCCTGAAAGAGGAGTTTGTGAGGAATGTTCTTGAGGTGAAAAGAGTGTCAGACAGGTTGATGAGCCTGAAGCTGGAAATTGAAGGGGTGATGTTCAATGTTGTGAGTGGTTATGCCCCACAGGTAGGATGTGAGTTAGAAGAGAAGGAGAAATTCTGGAGTGAGTTAGATGAAGTGATGCAGAGCATCCTCAGAGGTGAGAGAGTGGTGATTGGTGCAGATTTCAAAGGGCATGTAGGTGAAGGGAACAGAGGTGATGAGAATGTGATGGGCAGGTTTGGTCTTCAGGACAGGAACGCAGAAGGACAGATGGTGGTAGACTTTGCAAAGAGGATGGAAATGGCTGTAGTGAACACTTTCTTCCAGAAGAGGCAGGAACATAGGGTGACATATAAGAGCGGAGGGAGAAGCACTCAGGTGGACTACATCTTGTGTAGACGTTGTAATCTGAAAGAGACCAGTGACTGTAAAGTAGTGGTAGGGGAGAGTGTAGCCAGACAACACAGGATGCTATTATGTAAAATGACTCTGGTGGTGAGGAAGATGAAGAGGACAAAGGCAGAGCAGAGGACGAAGTGGTGGAAGTTGAAAAAGGAAGAATGTTGTTTAGTTTTCAGGGAGGAGCTGAGACAGACTCTGGGTGGTCAGGAAGTGCTCCCAGATGACTGGACCACTACAGCTAATGTGATCAGGGAGACAGGTAGGAGGGTACTCGGTGTGTCATCTGGAAAGAGGAAAGTGGACAAGGAGACTTGGTGGTGGAACCAGGAAGTTCAGGAGTGTATACAGAGAAAGAGGTTAGCAAAGAATAAGTGGGACAC
>CM022471.1:22652429-22680918 GCA_011952105.1 Coreoperca whiteheadi
TTGATGTAGTAAGAGAGAGGACATGAAGTTAATTGGTGTGAGTGAAGAGGATGCAGAGGACAGGGTTAGATGGAGGCGCATGATTCGCTGTGGCGACCCCTGAAAGGGAGCAGCCGAAAGGAAAAGAAGAAGAAGAAGAAGAAGAAGAATCATATGAAGTAAGCTGTATTATACTGGCACACAAAAAAATATCCACAAAGAGTAGTTTAAATGCTTAAAATATGCATTTTCAGTGGTTTTACCCACACTCAAGATTTGATTTGCTTTCATTTATTAAAGCGAGCAGAGACAGTTGAACCTAGCACAGGCAGGTGTGAGCGGACAGGCCACTCGTTTTTACATGTAACAGAACTTCGATCTCTGGCTTTTCCAATTCAGCCTTCTCAGCACAACCCCTTTGAGCCGTGAATGGAATGGGCACGGTGAACCGTGGCGCCATTGTATTAAGTGGTGCTCCGTAGGTCGACGTGTTCAAGCTCTCCTGACATCAAAGGTATTAGGTTGTGTCTCGGAAATGATCTAATAAATCACTCAAGACACAATGAACACAAAAAGACAGAAGGGGTTGAAGGATACGCAGTATATTATTGTAAGTACAATAGGTCTTACCCAAACAGTTTACCCACAAAGTATCTCACTGAGCATCCCGTTTGGATGCAGTATATACTCATAGGAGAACAAAGAACTTCACTGTGATTGGATGTAAACCTAACAACAGCACGTTTTCTATGCAATGGACAATGTCCAGCTCTTTTTTTTGTAATGTCATGCTTACATGTTCGTGTGCCCCACAGTTGCACCACATTAGGATAGTGCTTTGCCTCCGTCTCATTCCTTGATAGCGTCCTGGCTCAGCTTGATGCATCCCTTACAGGTGACTGTGGAACAGTATCATTGGTCCTGCATATTGATCGTTTGGCGATTCACCTATAGTTAGACATCAGGCCTCTTTGGGGAACCCGGGGTGAAACTGGAGGCCACGAAGTGGAGAATGATGTGATGTGGGAGGTGCTTCTGCTCTCTGAGTGGTTTTGCATTTAACCAAATTGAAGATCAATTATTTCCTCTGCTAGATGACTGTCATGTATTCTCGAAGGACCTCTTGTTAGGTATGAGGGGGGAATGATGTACCTCACCACTTTGACCCATTTTGACCAAACCTAGAGATTTTTTTCAATTTAAAACTCGACATTCTCTATTTTAAAATGATGCTTATTAGCTTAAGATGGAACCAACTATACTTATCACACCTCGCAGTACTGTGAATAGCGACTCCATCTAACGTTTCTTGAGCAAGTGGCGCTGCATAAATAACACACACTCTCAACCTTGAAGCGCCAAGCATCTGTTCTGCAGGTACTTGTGTATGAGTTGAACTCATAAGTCGTCAGCATCTGCGCTCGTGATAAATTGCCACCCCTCCTCCCCTCACACAACCCTCTTTGTGCCCGGGAGCAGCGACTGTGATGGTGATTAATAAATAGCGTCTCATGAAAATTACATTATCTTATGATTTATAATTAATGCCAAAATATGACTATAGAAACTTTGCGCCACACATTATTTTCATATTAGTTGTCATTTATTGGATTTTTTTTTTTGCAAGTGTCAACATGTTCTGCCTCTCCATGTGGCCCCAGCTGTTAATTGGAGCCTTTTTGTTTGACTATGATGCAATAATGACTCTGACATGTAATACTGCAATTTACTTTCATCTTTGAAGAATTGGTAGTTGACTGTTGTTGCATGAGCTGAAGATTCCTTTGTCTTACGTTCTAAAATTCAGTATTTCCCGGGGTATAATTAGCAAAGTTAATGATCTCGGTGCATAATGCATTTTTCATGGTCTTAAAGGTGTCCTCCACATGGATCACCATGTCTAGCTTCCCCTGTTCTCTCTTTTATCATCCGCTGCATCACAGTTGCTTGTATTAACTGCAATCATTGTAGGAATGATCAGTTATTATGCAGCTGTGCCACTACCAAGGTTATTGGCTTGTTGTTGCTGTAGTTGTTACGCCGCTCCTGAGCAAGACAGACCTGAGAAACGGGTCCACCTCCCTTTATATCCCCACACCTCTCATAACCCCAAGTAGTGCTGAAACAATTAGCCAAGTCGATTTTATATATGTATGGTGATCAACAATTTTGACCACCGATATTATCAAGTTATTTGTTTGGCAAAATGGCAAATATTGGGTGGTTCCAACATTCTTAAATGTGAAGAGGGGTCTGTCAGATATATTCACAAGCAAGGGGCATGACATCAGTGTTTAAAAAAACACACAAACAAACCTGTCAGCTGGGCTGCCCTCAGCACCCACCACTACCCTTCCCGAGTTGATACAATGTTTAAACACCCCCCAAATATATGGCATCGACACTTAATCACACTATGTAGGAAAGCAGGAGATGTGTATGCATGGACATTATATAGAAAATACTCGTCTGTCAGAGCTAACAGAGCATCATGATGATCAACACAAGTCCACTCGGGGCTCTGAGACAATGCCAGGTTTCAACAGCGCAAGGAAGTTTTATATATGTAACAATTTATTCATGTAGCCTTAACTATGGAAGTGCAGTTGACTAACTCTTGAATCTAAACACACTTTGCTGTTTTGAACTATTTTGGATGTTTTAAGAAGCAGTTTTTGTGTAGTAAAAAGAGATATGATGTTATTATTATTATACTGGGTCATTATTATCCGAGTCCAGCGCTGACTGCAACAATTAAGTATTTTGAATTTGCTACACTTCTGGCGTCTTCTCCAAAACAATGGTTCATGGATATTGTTGTATTTAGAGCCACCTGCCATGCCAAATTGTGTGAAATAAACAGATGTTAAAGTGAAAAATGATTACAAAACGTTGGCCATAGCTTAAACCTTTAGGATTGTTCAGTTGTTTATGGAGTCGCCTGTGTTTCTATGTTTATAAAGTTTATATGTGTGAGTGTTATGGCTACTTGTAGTGAGCGCTGAATTGTGACTTTGGCTCAATTAGAGGTATATGAACACACAGAAACACCTTCTCAGCCTCACTCTGCAAATGCCCCCTTCTTGACATGGGCTTCATGCCAATATCAGCTCCTCCACAAGAGCCAGTCACCCATTGCGGACCCGTGTGGGGCCTACTCAGCATACCGTCCTGGTGTGTCAGCAGCTTCCAGCCCCGACGCAGGGAGAGATTGTTGTCGATCTCCCTCTAACTCCACAGTAGATCAGATTCACTCGCACTACACGGTGAGGTTGTCTGCAGGGTTCAGACATATAGTCTTTTGTGCAGCATCCAATGAATCCTTAAGAGCTCATTAATGAACAGGTTTTCATGTGATCGCGTCATAATTCTGCTCGTGGTCCCTCACATGTTCAAAGTCAGTGTGACTCAGCCACTGTCCCGCTCTCTAATCAACGGTGTGACAAACGCAATCCTGCTAGATCAGGCAAATCCAATTGTACTTTTCCTTGACGGATTAAACCTTCAGTGTTCTACACAATCCACAGCAGAAAATAGTAATAGTTGGCTGGCAACCGGAGCGAAGCGCTTGCTTTGTATCCCTGCCTCATCAACCCAGAGCGCATATTTTTCAGAGCTCCAGACAATGGAACTTCGTGGCGCTTTCATGGTGCACTGGGATTTTATAACGAACAATACTTATTGATAAGTATTGGTATCGACCAGCACTATCAATAGTGGTGTTGGTATTAATAAAATCCTAACCATACCATACGCATCCCTAGTTATAGAGACTAACTAATGGGCAGTTGTCTTATGACATCGCTTTCCACTGTACTCATTTCTGAGACTTGAGACTTGCTCGTGACTTGCGCATGTGTGACTTACTCCCAGCCCAGACCACTTGACTGTGAAACGACAGAAATTACAAATACCATTAGAAGCGTTTGTTGACTGTAGTTTATTGAAGGGATGCCTCCTGTCCTTTCGTCATTCCATATCCAAAGGCACTAATTGGCAGCGTTAGAAAAAACGTTAATTGAAATGCTGGTGGATGGTTAGTCACACAGGATTTCTTTCTAGAGTTCAACAACTTGAGCTCTCGCATGACGACTGCCAAGGCCGGTGTATTGAGCAATAAACCATTTATGCTGCTGTGAACCCGTTTATCGACTGAACTGCAAGCACTTCACCTCTGCTGTTTGATTTCACTGGTCAGCCCGTCCAGAGACGGTCTTTGCTGTGATTTAAGTCAGCGTAAAAGCTTGTATGACATGAAAGGACTATACTGCCTCCAACAGAAATCTTCCTTCCAGCATGTGGGAGCCACCCTGACACATGGGGTGGGCTCTGATGCTGAAGCAATGGTTACAGGAAACGCCATATCTTCTCTAATTATCCCCTTAGAGCAGAACACGGCCCAAATCTCTTTTACCCCTGAATCTGAAGAGCAGCTCCTCTCGCCAGGCCAGTTAAAGGGTGGGGGCCTACTTTTGCTCTGCTGCCCAGTACCCGATGAGTCATACTTCGAGGAAGCGCCGTGATACTGGAAACAATGATCGAAGGGTTAGAAAAAAAAATGGTTGAGGCGGATGGTTAAAGTTCCTACAAAGAGTTTTGAACAGTCTCAATTTAACACTGATGATGAGCCCATGTTTACATTTCCCAGGCAAATGTTTCGCAGTGAGTAGTGAGTAGTGTGTGTGTGTGCCCTTGTACAGCCATCTTTGTGAGGACCAATTTGCGTTTTAGCCCTTGGGAGTGAGGACATTTTGGCCGGTTGACCAAGTTTGAGGGTTAAGACTTGGTTTTAGGGTTGGGTTATAATTAGGTTTAGGTTAGGTTTAGGGTAAGGGTTGGGGTTAGGCACTTAGTTGTGATGGTTAAGGTTAGGGTAAGGGGCTGGGGAATGCAGGAGGAGATTTTTCTTTTGAGAATTGTCAGCGGTTAAACTGAATTTTTCCGGTAGTCTGTTAAACCGTGTTCAGATTCATGGCATCATTTAGTGAATGAGGGATATAAGGTGCATGACGGCAGGTACTTTGAAACAGGCTTGGACCCTAAGATTATTAAGCGACTATGCAAACCCAGTTATACTGTCTACCAACCTCTGTTAGAGAATCGTCTGACTGGACTTTTTATGCTAGAAAAGAACTAATTGCCTCGGTTGTCTCAAGAGCGAGAAATAGTTGCGTGAAGAAAGAAAAAAGAGTTCGAGAGACATTCGAATGTGGATTGCTGGTTTCGGAAAGGTACAAAAATCGTCGGACAAAGCATCCCAACCCCAATGCCATCGTCAGAAAGGTGTCGGGGTTTCCGAAGCTGTCTAACCACTTGACCAAGCACCTCTGAGGGAAATGCATCTTCATTCTCATGTGAAAGAGGAACCTATAACCCCACCATGCTGTATACATTTCCTTCACATTTCTCTGAGTGCCTTTTAATACCTCCCGGATGGCTATTTTCATGGTGTCTCTGTGTGTCGGCACCAGGGCGCAGTCAGCGCCAAGCCGTACGAGAGGATTAACCATGTACAAAAGACTTGAGCAGGGAGAATCCACACTGGATTAGTCTCTCTTTCAGACAAAACATGCAAACCCCACCTTGTGCCCCCTTTGAAGCCAAAAGCATTGTGGGGTTTACCTCCTCATTCAGCCTGGGGTGCATAGGTCAGCTGGCAGAGGGTCCGCCTGGAGGAGCCCCGGCATGTGCTTTCTTCTCTCGTGGTCGCTCCTTGTCTACACGGATGGGGGGCCGAGCAGATCAGGATGTGAGCTTCAGAAGCTGACTGCCTTCTGAGGAGGAGCAGCGTGAGTTAGCGTCATGCCTGCTGTGCTCACATCTGCCTGCGACACCGCCACACACACACACACACACACACCCCAGTACTTCTATACTTGTAAGGACTTTAATTGACATAATGCATTCCCCAGCCCCTTACCCAAACCTTAACCATCACAACTAAGTGCCTAACCCCAACCCTTACCCTAAACCTAAACTAAAACTAATTATAACCCAACCCTAAAACCAAGTCTTAACCCTCAAACTTGGTCAACCGGCCAAAATGTCCTCACTTTCCAAAAATGTCCTCACTTCCAAGGGCTAAAACGCAAATTGGTCCTCACAAAGATGGCTGTACAAGGGCACACACACACACACACACACACACACACACACACACACACAGAGAACAGAGGCATGTCTCAATCAGTAACACAGACCACCAGGAGGCGGTCGGTCAGTGGTCACCGATCAGCTCAACAGCCCACATTCCCACGTTATAGTACGTGCAGTCCTTAGCAACAGTAGCTGCTTTCTCCGGCTTAAATCCGTACCAATGCTCTTTCAAAAAAACTCTTTACAATATAATTCTAAAGCTTGTACGCACATGGGGAAAGCAAATATTAGAAACACCTAATTAGAAACACCTAACCACCACTGCAGTTTTAATTGTAACTCCACTGACTGTTGATTTTAACCGATTTCTAACGTCAACTGTGGCTGGTATATTTGCTCAGCTGCAGCTAAGTACAGTTAATTCTGTGAATTGGTGAAACAACAAAACAGAAATCTTGGCTGTTGTCTGGTTAATCTACTGTCTGCCGTAACTTTACCGTTCGCTCCTGGCCAAAGATTGTTTTGTCAAAAAGAAACACCATTTTGTATAATGTAGAATTTGGAAAAATAAGGAGCGGCCTATGTCCTTTTGTTGTTGGTGAAAGACCAGCAGGGGGGCAAGTCTTTACAAACAGTCCAGGGCTCCACATTCGGTCATTCGCTAACCCCTACACAGTATAATACACTCAGTAGTTCAACATTTAATAGGGAACAGTAAATTAAGATTTTCAGACACGGCTTTTTGGTCCCATTGAGGAATTTGTGAGGGCACTATATAGTGGATACATTTACACGCCGAGAATCCGGACACTCAAAGACAATGGGGGTAAATGTAGTGCACTGTACAGTAAACAGGAAGTGATTTCAAACACAGCCCTGTAGTGTCTGTCGGAATCTCGCAGTTCAACTTTTACGCACGTCATATCACTTTAAGCTTATAATCCTGAAGACTCCTGGCCAACTATGTACGAAGTCGCTATCAATAAAGCCACCTTTTGAATGATGAGGTGAATCAACACTTCTTCTGACAATGTCTTCAACAAAAACAAAACCTATAAATCAAAAAGTACTTATTTCTTGGCTGGATTACATTATGCAGGGGTTCCTTTTTGTCTCACTGAGAGTACGTCCTCTTTATAAGGCTTTAAACCTCTTCTCACCCAACCAGCCCCCCCTCTCAGGACTTAGTTTATGCTCTGTACCACGCACAGGACATTTCTATCAATCAGCAGAACACAGTTCAGTGAAGAAGGCAATGAGCCAAACCATCTAACTGTGCCATTACACATATTGGTATAACAAAATAAAGTAAGCTGAATGATCGCAGTGCAGGGAGCTGGGTGCTTTTCTGAAATAAGACTCCTCTGCCTTTGCCGCCGCTCTGATGTTCCCACTAGATAAATTAGAATTCCAAATCAAGCATTTTCATTTAGAGATCCTGGGCCTTTTTTTATTTCTTCTTGTTCATTGCACACATTTAAGCACGCAGTAGTTGATATTGATAATAGCTTTAGTGGCTTTTGTTAAAAGTGTCATTTTGGCTGAAAATAACTGCAATCGTTTTCCGTGCTTAGCGTCGTGCTGTGTCACAAGCTCGGATGTTATGATAAGACAGAATGTGGAAAGTGTTTCAGATAATTACTTCCACGGAGCCTTGACGCAGTTATGAGAAGACAGAACTATGCAACAGGCGTGATCAAGGAAAAAAACAAACTGCAGAGTACAATTATTTCTTGTAACTACTGTGGTTCCCTTGCACGGTACTATGTTGAGGCTACGCTGTTCAGATCCTGCAAGCACGTACAGTACGTTTCGTGTTGGGACTATTGCGCTCTGAGTCAACGTCGTTGCGCTTTAGTTTTCATGGCTTTTCTTTGTCCAAAATACAGCGTCGTTTTCTCCCAGATAAGCTGGTTTTCAGTCTAATGGAAGATATAATGTATGTTCTATTGATTCCAAAAGCTCCAACTTGACAGCCCCAATCCAGTGTACAGTGTGTACAGCCGTGTTTTCTATTGGTTTGGCGCTGTATTCCAGCACATTGGATTTGAAATCAAACCGTGACTATTAGGTTGACGCACTTTTTAGCCACGTCAGCGGCGTGGCTCTAGGGATGTTAATGTCAGTCGTCAGATGGTCATGTTAGTCTTGTTATTTAGGACTACGCAGTCCGTCACCTGACCTCAGTCCAGCTGAGCGTGTGATGCTAAAGACCAGACTAAACACAAAAAGCCCTGAAAGCAAGCAAGAAATGAAGATGGCTGCAGCACAGGCCTGGCAGAGCATCATCAGGGAAATGTCTACTGTTGTGTGTGGGTCAGAGCCAGTTATTGATTGCAAGGGATTTGCAGCCGTTAAATGTGATATTTATGTTAACTTGTCCAATTACTTTTTCTCCCATAAAAGTGGGGGACTCGATATAAAAGGGACTGCAATTCCTCCACTGTCCATCTGATGTAGATGCTACCACCCTCAAATGAATGCTGAAAGTCAGCACTTTAACCTCCCAAGCCATTGTTTCATTTTAAATTAAATGTGCTGGAGTTCAGAGTAAAAAAACAACTGAGCTGATACTTTGTGATTGCGCCACATGTCGTGTTGCCTTTCCTGAAATGTAGCTGAACCATGCTGACGGATTCCCCCCTCTCTCTTCCTCTCTTTTCCTTCACAGTGAACTTTGACCACTTCCAGATATTGCGGGCCATTGGGAAAGGGAGCTTTGGAAAGGTATTGTGACCTCCATTTTTCATTCAGTGGATGTGTGCGTGCTGTCCCTTTAATTACCCTGCACAGCAATTATCTCTGCTAAAGAATCAGAGTTGGCCGGGCACAACGGGCTGTGGGAGATTACTCTTTAGCTCTCGTGATATTATGGTGCTTAAAAGATAAATAATTGTTCTATTTTAATAATAGTTAAAAAATACGGCTTATGTAATTCTTTCTGTAAAGTCACTTAGAGGAGAGCCAATTTACTTTTCAGCTCATGCCGGCCAACCTGTTGGGAGTTTTGACCCCACGTCGCCATCTAATTACAGGGCGGCACAATACTGTTGCTGCATTTGTCATCGTGCTCAATGGTTGGGCTGACTACAGCAGCGACGAGAACTTGACGTGTGTGTGTGTGTGTGTGTGTGTGTGTGTGTGCTGCATATTGTGTAACCAAATTACTGCAGCTCTTTCCAACCTTGTCTCGGGTGCCGATATCATCACTGGTGGCCACTGTTGATAAAATCGACATTTTGAATTAACTTGTGGGCCATTTGTAAGTTGAAGAGTTCCTTTGTGTTCATATTAAATGCCTGTATGAGACTTCATTAATGAATTCAGGGCGTAATGTGTGTGTGTGTGTGTGTGTCGACACACAGTTGGGCTCCAGAGATTGGAATAGTTTATCTTCATTTTGAATCCCAAATATCACGGCTAATATTTGTTCATTATACTCATGTCTGTGCAAATTCTTTCTGCTTTGCTCTTCTCAACAACACAATCTTTTTTTTTTTTCAAAAAACATGCCCCTCTGTTATACGGAAAGTCATTGCCCAATGCTGAATACATTACCATGTGAATTTATGTTAATTTTTACTTATTGCTTTGTTCCCTCAAGCTGCTGTCACTTTTCTCTATGATACTGAAGGGAATCCGCAGTAAGCCAGGAAATACACTGCGAGCAGGCCTATTCTTCAGAGAGTGAAGCACGGCAACCCAAATGTTTTGGCACGTTAGATTATTTACACTACGTTTGACAGTTTTTAGAATAAATGCCACAAGTAAATAAATGTTCATTCACCTTTTTTTGATTTTGAAATTCAAACAGAAAGCGCTTGAAATAAGCTGCTCCCCTGGCTAAGAAAGATGCTCCAGAAAACGACATGGATGTGACAATACAGTTTTAATGGAGAGGGGTTTTCTTTCTTTTTGGGCACTTCCCTTTCTTCTGCGTCGGACAAGAGAAGCCAACTGCTTCATCCAGGAGGCCTGGGGGACACAGACACGGTCCTCGTCTGAGAGCTGGCTTCCAGTTGCGCAGGATCTGTAACGCCGTCGCGTTCGCGCACACTTTCATGGAGACGCGTGCGTGCGAACACGGTCGGACAGATGCTCACAGAGACGTCCAGATAAAGTTTGTCCTTGTTGGAGGTCGTCCCGTCTGTGGTTTTGTGGCCCACTGTGGCCTCACTCCTGTGTTCCTGCTGTTTGCGGATACTTAACAGCATGAGCCTTTAGCTTCCTCCTGAACACACTGAGGCCTGTGTTAGTGTGTGTGAGTGTGTAAGTGGAGATGTAGTTGGAACTGAAGAAGATGGGTCAACCATGACCTTACTAAACAAACAAAACCTCATGTGAAACATTTTACATGCTGTTTTGGCATTTTGATTCATTTCTGCTTTTTGCACCGTCAAATATAAAGTCTGACATCGACTTTATATTGGTCATAGTGATTTATGTATGTCTATAATTGGTGGAAACCGATATAAAAAACATACATAAAGAAACGTGTGTGTGTGTGTGTGTGTGTGTGTGTGTGGTTGAGGGAAACACAAAGAGAGGAGGACAGAATCAGGCAGAGGAAGGCATTTACCTCTCACTGTAGCACTGTGAAACATGATCTGTATATTCCAGCTCGTGTTGGTGCTCCAAGAGAATGGGTTCTTTGTAGCGCAGTACAGTAGATTTGTGTGTGTTTGTGAAAGTGAGAGACTGTGTGTTGCGGGGCTCGTTCTTGCGCGGCGGGGAGTCGGGAGGTAGGTTGGAGCTGAGAAAGGGCAGGCTGCCAGAGGGGAAGCGGAGGAAACCCCCTCCTCCAAAAGCCATCTGCAAACAAGGCTGAAAGTGCTTTCACGCTGCTTTATCGCTCTCTTTCCATCGCTCCTTTTTGAAATGCGTACAGTACCAGTGTTGATATCGTTCTCTACTACTCTTCTGGCTCTCGCTCTTTCAACGGGAGAGCTGCTGTCACCATTTTAATATGGTGGTGCTCAAACTATGCAGCTGATCTGAAGGTCCCTTCCTGCACTGTGCGATTTTGGGCTGTCCCTTACAAAAGCTGACAGTTGTGGGGGATACATCCATTTTAAAAATGGTGGTCCAATTTGCAAACCGACCAATCGGACATGAAATATCACAGAATACGCTGGCGGTTGCCTGTTAACGCACTGTACGTTGGTGCCACAGCGGCGGGCATTCCAGCACTGCCGCTTATAGTTAGGCAAACTGTAGATGTAGGCCGATTAGTAGGTTGCTCTTTGCGCTTCTGCTCCTACTGTGGATATTTAAAAAGCCTAATTCATGTCTTTATAGACCAATAAACATAAAAAAGTCTAGGACAGGTCTTTTATTAAGAGGTCGGGTCACAAGCGAGGTAGAGGTCATTGCGGGTACCGCATCAGTTCGTCTTAGTTCGGGTGGGCTTTCGAACTGTGCGGGACTAATGCTTAATTGTGTCGCCGACGTGGGCTTTGGCTGCTTCGTACCGCGCATGGCACAGGACCCCGATGCACACTGCAAAGAAGTGTTAGAGCTATGACCAAAGCTGGTCTATCGTTGTGCTACATTTTCAAAACATATAACATGTCTTTGCCTGCTTGTATCGCAGGAGTGCCATTCACTATGCATTACTAAAAATAATAATAATAATGAGGTGGCTGCGGCTTGGTGTTAGAGAGGTCGTCCACGAATCGGAAGATCGGTGGTTCGATCCCGGCTTCCCTCAGCCATGTGTCAAAGTGTCCTTGAGCAAGATACTGAACCCCGAATTGCTCCTGAAGCTGCGCCTTCGGTGTGTGTGAATGATTAGTTTTCTTTGTACTGATGGGCATTTAGCTCCTGCCATCAGTGTGTGAATGATTAGTTGTGTATGGGTGAATGTGATATGTAGTGTGAAAGCGCTTTGAGTAGTCGGACGACTAAAAAGGCACTATACCAGTACAGACCATTTACCATAATGGATTACATTTACATAGCGCTGTATCTTTGGTACTCAAAGTGCTTCAGTGAAGGGGGAAACTCACCTCAACCTCCACCAATGTGTTGCACCCACCTGGGAGATGCACGGCAGCCATTTTGCGCCAGAACGCTCGCCACACATCAGCTTGAGGTGGAGAGGGAGGGAAACATAGAGCCAGTTACATTGGGGGATGAGTAGGTGACCAGATGGAGAGGGCCAGGTTGGGAATTTTGCCAGGACATCATGGGATCTTTAATGACCACGGTGAGTTAGGGCCTTGGTTTAACGTCTCATCGGAAAGGACGGCACCTCCTACAGCACAGCGTCCCCGACATTGCACTGGGACATTGGGATTTTATTTGGGCCATCCCTACTGGCCCACCAACACCACTTCCAGCAGCAGCTTAGTTTTCGCAGGAGCTTTGCCATCCAAGTACTAGCCACGCCCACACCAGCTTAACCTCAGTCATTCACCAGAAACAGGGTACATGTTGTTGTTGCTATGGCTGCTGGCAAAGCATTTCAGCATATGACACGCCTCCGAATCAGACAGTCTGATACAGATTGCAACCAAGACTTCTTTAGACCCATCTGACAGTGTGACATATAATTACTTTAGTAAAATCAAACATGTCCGGAAACAGCGGTAGCACCTGAGATGGCTCCCGGCGAGGTGCAGACATGCCTCAAACTAGATGGTCTGTCGACACAGGCGCAAGCTCAGGCGTTTAAGTCTTACAAATCAAGTTATGTAGTCTGGACAAGGCTTTACTAAAATCTCACTCTGTTTTGCCTAGAATCTCACGCCATTTTCCCCTTGTCTTGGGGCAAACTGTATATCTTTTGATATCTCTGCACAGGTACCTCTCTCCCTCCCTTCCTCTCCTTTAATACATCGGGCCTAGTTTCTCTCTCGAATCCCCTCTGGTCCCCCCGCAACTCGATTCAAGGTTGTTTTATGGGCTCGACAGTAAAGAAACCTGTGTTGGCAAAGCAATACAGTATTGTTAAGAATAAAATATGGCAATAATATTGTTTGAATTCCCACTCTAAGCGCAGCCTCTCTTTACTTTCCCCTCTGATGTGTCGGAGCATCTGTCCTCTACCAGGTGGGGGTGAGGAGTGATGGTAGCTAAGTGTGATTATTTCCACAGTGGTGGGAGGCTATAGCTCATTTGTAACAGGTCTGCTATAGGGCTGGATGGCCATATACAGCACCAGAGTCGGGATAATTACCTGCTCCCGTGTTGCTCCCTCTCACCTCCTCTACCATTTCCCCATGAGCAACACACGTTTGCCCCCTTTGTCGCACAGCTTCTCAGCTCAGGCTGCGTAGGAGACTGTCGCTTCCGCCGCAGGGCTCATTAAGGCCTGTGCTGAGAGAGCTTCAGGGGGGAGTTGACACTCGACGGGGACATGACAGTCATTGGCACTGACAGCAGTTAGTGACAGCTCCTTAATGCCAACATTCAGATGGACAGGTAAACACCTAAACAGAGAGAGGAGAGCACGAAGGGAGGCGGATGGAGCGAGACAAAGATAGGTCAGAGGTAGTGCACGAGCTCAGCAGGTGATTTCTACATCCGCATACCGTGTACCACGCACACACTTTAGTGGGAATAGACCCTCATTAGGACAGAGAGTGATGGAAGTAGGAAGACAGACAAACAGAGACAGGCGTTGGAAATAAGTGGGAGTGGAAGAGAGAAGCAGGTGATACAGCGAGGGGAAAGGCCAGCGAGAGAGGCTGTGACAGCCTCATCATATCGCGGAAGGTACCGGCGTCTGCGGAAAGGTCAGGAGATGATGAAGCCCTTTTGTTAGCGTTTTCTCTCTCCGGCAGCCCTGGAGGGCTCCCAGGCAGCACACTGGGAGTCGTCCTGCCTCGAAAGACGTACAGTTGAGCCTCATGTTGCGCCGCAAGGACCTCTCCCTCCTCTTTAGCTTCTAGCTGCAGGTGCGAACAGCTCAGATGAGAGTTGGTTTTGCAGAGTGCAGCTTTGCAGCCAAGCCCAGCCGCAGCGTAGCCCTCGGCAACCTATTAGCCTAGAAATGTGTGCTCTTCCATTACACTACACCTCTATAGGTTCCACAGTACAAAGCTCCACTGCATAGCCACTAAAAGAAACAGGGGCCATGTGGATCAAATAGCTTCAGGCCTCGAAAAGCTGCCTGAACACAACATGCAGAGAGCTCGAGAAATCTCGAAATGCCCCATGTTCATTTGTGTTGTATTTCCTTTTTCTGTTGCTAGTAAAATGTCAGGGTTTTGGAGGCGCTAGTATTAAATTTCCTGCCAACAAAATATATTTTACATGATAGAAAATGAGAATGCCAGCAATGCTGTGAGCCAGAAATCTGTCATGACCTTTGTCACCGCAGTCTGCATCTTATTTCATCATCGTCCAAGTATGCCAAAGCACACATTAATGAGCTACGTATCATGAGTATTGTATAGCTTTTCCACTAATAATAGGGATAGAGTCTTGCTTGTATTCATTATCATTCCAACCATTCTTCCCCAGAGAATACCGCAGAATTTCAGTATTCACATGTACTGTATCATTATTTAACTTCACTGCCTGTGTTAGCCAGAAACAGAAGAGAGAGTTTAGTTCCACCTCCACAGTTCTGATATCTGTGCAGCTCCGTGGAGAATGCATTGCAAAGTGTGACAGTATCCAGCAGTTTTCTTAGGATAGGGTTTCATTTTCTGATTAAAATCCGATACCCAACTATGATAAAATGACTCTCATTTGGCTTTAAAACTTCAGATAAGAATTCCATCAACCTGCAAACTCAATGTCCTTTCATCATCAATGCAGCTGCCCTGGGCTGAACAACAGCTGATTGATCGGAGACTTTCAAATATTTGATTCATAGCTTTTGAAGATACTATAAATTGAATTTCCTTTAGCTATGAGTGGCTGCATTTGGCCGGCGACTGTCCAATAGAGAGTTGTGCAATTGTCCAACCATAGCTGACCTAACTAGCCTGAAGCAGTAGGTACTGATATGCATGGGGATGTAATAAGAGCGAAACTCTGCATTTAAGGAGTGTGGACGCTGGTGTACTTTCTTTTAGCCTTTCCAAAACCAAATTCACGAGCGCAAAATGGTTTACCTTTACCACCGATAGTAACGTAGCGTTAGTTCCTAGGCCAAGAGTTAGCATATCATGTCAACTAACTTCATTAGTTTGTGGGGTTACATGTCACATGTATGTCTAGCGCATTCACTGTGTAGTAGTCTGTGTAGTATTTCCCCACTGTGTGGGAAGCCGGTCCTGGATGCTACCAGAGTTAAGAGTAACGTTGGCGGCTCGGTCCTGCTCTTTATTGACTTTGGGGAAGTTTACACTCCCGCAACCCTAGCCAACTTTATCTGAGATACTGTTATGTTCGCATCTGTTAGTCCTCATCCTAAAAGCCTTTTCTCTTGTAATGTTAAAAGTGAAACATACGAAGTATAAGCAGCCAAACAGTGATATGTTAGAATGAAGCAACAGTCTGATTCTGACATTTGACCGTACCCCACTTATAATCCTAAAACTAATAGCCCTACACAGCAAAACACGGACAATGCTGTCTCTTTATTTCTACATGGATCATAAACTGGTGAGGATGCTGGCGTTTTGCCTGGGACATGTAGCGGTTGGTCCCACAGGGACTCGAACGGTGAACTGAGTGACGTTCCCTTTTACCGAGGAGCTCAGGGAATGAAACCTTCAAACAGAAGAAGGCGCCAGCTGTCCGACACGTGAACTAAAATATGTCAAATCCCTGTAGTTATCAAGACAGTGATCAAGGTAACAGGCAGTGTGTCAATCATTGAAATGGTCAGTTTTATCCCTACCTGATTTATACCATGCTTTAATTTTAAAAAGAAGACTTGCTATATTAGACAGTGTCAGCATGTATTTTCATCATTATGATATGGAACAAGATATGAAATAACAGCCTCCAAATTTATCATGTTGATGAATATGTATGAGATATTCCACCTTTACTGAAATATGTGGTGACACCTCTAACACCTTCACTAAGCCTAAAGAGAATATACTTGAGATAAGCCTGCAGGCACTTTTTGTGCATCTTTAATCTCCTTTACATTCTGTGATGCATGTAATCCTCATTATGCCGCCCTTATATTTTCCCACCTTCATACATGAGTGACTTCAAAGTCTGTTTATATAAATTGGAGGTAAGCACATAGCAACCTCGCTTATACATCTGCGCATTTGAGAACAATTTTCTGCCATTTCCCAGCGGTCATTTTTCTATCATTTGAATTGTGTATTGAAGTGTTTCTTTTGTTGTAGACATGCAACACAAGACGTCATCTTTAGTCTCTCTTTTCCCTGGCCTTTCTGACAACGAGAACAGCCAGTAGTTCAAACTGAAAGGCCATAATGGAATATTAGTAAGGGATGCACCAATCGGATACACTGGATCGGCACCAGGGCTGATACTGACCTTATTAAATGGATTAGCTATCAACTGTGACACAGCCAATCTACATTAAATACAGTGTCTTTGTCAACGTCTTTATAAAATTCAGTGTTATATTACATTAAGTCAGTCACAGCAGTCTGAAATAATAAGCAACTATTTAGATAATTGGGTTATCTTCTCAGTAATTTTTCACGCACAAATACCACAAATTCACTGCTTCCAGCTTCTCAGATGTGAGGATTTGCTGCTGTTTTTCCTCAAACATGACAATAAACATCACATCTCTAGGGTTTGGACTGTTGGTCAGACAAAACGGGACATTTCGAAGACGTCGCCTTGTGAAATTGGGATTTTTTAAAACCCATTCCTGAAACTTTATCCACCAAATGACGAGGAAATTATTGGAAAATTATAGGTGAATAAACCAATTGCTGCAGCTGTAGTCACAGCAGCCTCATGTTGCCTTACATGAAAATGATCCCCAATGATTCTGAATTTTGGGAACAGATTATTGGTAGTGGACTGGCACTCAGGTGTTGGCAGTTACCCTGAGTTAAGGTACCAGAATGGGCGTTTGGAGAGGAAAAAGTGGGATTGCTGCACCTCTACTTTTAGTTTTCTTTAGTTTGAAAAGTGTACACAAGGAGGCATTGCTCAGACTGTTTTGGCTTTTCCCTTAGTGACACCAAATCCCTGTAAAATGTTCAGTGATTTTCAGTGGCTGCCGCCTCAAAGACTGAAGCGCTCTCAGGCTGTCAGAGGAATGTGTGTTTGTGTGTGCAAAGTCTATGTGAGGTCCTGATGTGCTTGCATTGTGTGTATGTAATGTTATTTGTATTCATCTGTACTTCACTTGCGCGGAAAACACCTCCCTTTTTTCTTATGTACTACAAAGCTTCACTTTGCTCAGGGAAGTCTGATCCATGACTGCGCTTATTAATGGTCATGCCTGCTGTTGTAGTACATCCTGGAGCTGTGCAAATGGACGGCCAAGCTCAGTAAACACTTTCATTTCCTGCAGGCTGACAGCAGCCGCTGTGGAGCAGAAGACATCCAGTGGAATGGGCCAAATGAAAGAGCAAATTATTCCTCCTTCTTCTCCCTGGATGACATGTTCATCAGACCCTGAAAGTAGTGTTTGCCTCGCTCACAGCACTCGTGCCCATATGCAGCATTGGCAACCGCGTGTATGTATGTATGTGTGTGTGCGAGTGAGTATGTGCGTGTTTTCAGGTTATCCTGTACTGATACAACTCTTTCGCAATCATGAGTGTCAAGCCATCGCACTGACAACAAAACACAAGCTGAAACTTAATCCGAGGGAATGATGGATGTCAGCACTTAACGTACACTATATTTCCTCTGAACTTAAGACGAGAGACACAAGCTTCTCTCTCTCTCTCTCTCTCCCTCCCCTCAGGCAGTGGTCTTCTATCTGTTCGTGCTGTGTCTCAGTCAGAGGCTTCTGGCCGACTTGGCACTTACCTGACCTAGAAAACAGAAAATCTGCGGCTTCCTGACTGGGTCCACTAAATTTAACACCCAACCTTTTCATCCTCTCTGCAAGCCTCGTTGTCCTAGGAGCTTTAAACCCTCTGACAACAATTGATACGACTGCTAACTATAGCAGAACAGTGGAGGGGCTGAGGAGTCAGAAAGAAGGCGGATTGTAAAAGGTAAACAACATGAAGCCATCCCAGGGATTTAACAGTGAGGCTGCACTTTGAAACGCGGCATGAAAGAGCCTTTTTTTGTGACCGGGTGGTATGTTCATCTAACAAGCATTTAATAAGTGAATGTGCTGCATGTGCTCAAGGAGCGCAAACCATTGGGATTAACCAGAGGGAGGACTGGGTAGACGGAGAAGAGCTGCAGAGGCAGAGGTCCGGGGTGCAGACCTATTTTTTTAACACATGAAAGATTTAGAGCGCAGAAAGGAAATTTGGGCTTTTATTTGTATTTTGAGATTCACCCACCCAGAGGCCGGGCACTCAAGGACACAAAAGGGACTCCAGGTCAGCCTGCTCTGATACCTTATAGCACTATTATTCCCAGAGATATGATCTGGACATACTATCTGATACTCCATGAAGGTGGCTGAGTGGTAAGACCTTCTGTCAACCTTTTTATACCACAATCATTGTCTAATTGGGACTAATGGTGTTGTGGTACTGTAAATACTGTAGTAATAATAATAAAAGTCATCTTTATTTGTAGAGCCCTTTTCAAACTCCCATGTTACAAAGTGCACCAGAAAGGCAGCAAGATAAAACACACAAGTCTTAAAGCCATCTGGTTTTAAAAGAAAACGGATCGAAAAAACAAACAAGAAAAACATTACTTTTACTTTTAGGCTGTCCGATAAAAGCGTGTTTTAAGAAGGGACTTAAATGAGGTCGCTGACTCAGCCGACCAGACATAGGTGACTAATCCAAATACTGTATAAACGGGTTTAAACAACAAAAAGAGGAAACAAAGTGCCAGGGAATTCAGCTACGACATAAAAAAAATGTAAAATATAAAGAAAACATTCAGTAAAGGGATTCTGCAGTCAATAAAAACCAAATAATACATAGGAGGAGGTAATAAGGTAAAGTTTGGTTTTCTGTAGGTCTATTTCATTTTATGTACTGTATATGGAATTTGCCCCAAATTCTAAACAGTTTGTCCATTGAGATATTTTCTAAATACATTTAAATATCACTAAATATCACTACCATAGAGCATCTTAGTTTGCCACGAATCTTTTCATTTGGCAAATAATTGGAAACTTAGCTACTCGTTGAGAGCCCCCTCCTCTCTCTACAAGCGGAAGCTGCAGGCAGTGAATCGCAGCAGCAGCAGAGGGAGGTGGACAGAGGACGGGAGGAAGGACTGATACTGACTCATGTCCGTGTTCTTCATTCTTTATCATCTCAATGAGGACATTCTCCTCTAGGATTGCAGTTTAATTTTATGCCGATAAGGATCTTCTTATAAAACAAGGTAATTAATGTATCTCTTATTTGCATTAGTCCTCTATAACAAATGGCGAAACGTAAAAAAAACCCCACATTTCTGCCTTAGGAAGGATGATAAAGGTTTTTTTGTTCCAGTTTATTTGCAGTCCAACTTTGTTAGAAATATTGGGAGCACATTGAAGAGTGCACCCAGTATTGTATTGATCCATATGTTGGGGTATAAACTGCTATATATAAACTATATAAAGTTTCAGAAGATGTTTAAACACAATAAAACTTTGAGATAGAAAATCATGACTAATGCCAATATGATAACCAAACAGGTGAGCGTCATAGATATCATTTATGGATACCATAAATACCATAACTCTATGGGTGTGAGTGAAGAGGATGCAGAGGACAGGGTTAGATGGAGGCGCATGATTCGCTGTGGCGACCCCTGAAAGGGAGCAGCCGAAAGGAAAAGAAGAAGAAGATAAATACCATAACTCGTCTTGTAATGCCTCTAAAATCACGAGGACCCTGGGGGGTGCTGCTGCCAAGGTTTACTGCCATTGCCACGCCTTACATTCAATTGCTATTTTGTGTCAGGTCAGCGGCCTCCAACAAGACCCTACACTCTGACCTGTTAGCTTCTCACAACATCGTCTGCCTAACCGTGAGTTAAATGTCTAAAATATACATCGTGAAAGCCAGCAGTGAGACTGTAGTGGTAGGCAGGATTTAATATCTCCTCGGTGATGGATGAAACACATTATTAGAGCATAGTAATCCTCCTCCCGGTTTCCTATTTTCAGCATAGTTTGAGGTGCTTGCCCATAGGCCTGTCAGTCTTACTCTGCTCCAGTATTTTCTACACTTCGTCTTTCATAACTCTGGCAGCATAATACTCAATTGTTGGGCATCCCTCAGTTAATAAAAAGGTATTCAAGGAGCTGTTCATCTTGAACTCGGATTTTTAATACCACAGAACTTATTATGTATTAGGTGTGTTGGTGCCTCAAGTCCAGATGAAGTTTTAATGAAACTGAAAGAGAAAGCACCTCTTGGGTTTTATTAAGATAAGGTGAAGAATTGCCTGGTCACCTTCAGAAACTATTTCTCTCTCTCTCTCTACCCCAACTTAATAGGGTTCTTTTTAAGTCAAGGGGATGAATGTTTCTTTCTATTTAATTTTTTTTATTGTGAATTCTCCAATGCCCTGTGGAATCATTATCCAATGACCTCCCAAATTAACATCATCCACCCATCCAGCAACCGGGGCAAAAAGGCTGAATTCAGAGGCGGACAGAGCATCCCAGTGGAATATTTAATTAGTCTCATGATCTGCAGTAGATGGGTCATACTAGCAGATAGGTCACTTAGAGTCTCAGGGGAATTTTTCCTGCAAATTTAGGAAGAATCATGCTTTATGAAGGGATTTGTAAATCTGTTGTTGTTGGGGAAGTTATCACGGTTTTACATACATTTCAAAACATACTGACACTAATGTAGCTGCTGCTTTGCTCCTTTTTTCTTTTTCTTTTTTTGCAACTATCACTTACAGCATCTTTGAATAATCTTTACCCTTTCAGTAGGCTGTATGCATTCTGCACTGTTTACCGACCTGAATATGAAACGCTCAGTTATAAATGAACTACTGTTGCTTTTTTTTTTAAATGGATTACTGTTGCTTTCGAAGTAGCTGCTCCCATCACAAGCAATGGCAGGCCCGCCATTGTCATTCTGTAATTGCTGCTCGTACTGCCTCATTAGGGATCCTACGAAGTTTTTAGAACATATGGGTGAATAACAGTGGTGGCTTTATTTAGAAGAGTGGATGTTTTAATGTGTTGTTCAATTGCAGGAGCGCGTTTGCTCTGCCTGCCGGGAGGCCCCGGCTGACCCTATGGAGATTAACTCCAGGAAACGTGCCCGCCGAGCTCCTCGTTACTAGTGCCGTTCTCCTGTCTTAGCACTGATTAAATAACGATTGCGCTGCAGAAAAACAAAGTTAGTTTCATGCTTCAGAGCTCAAAACTATTAAGAGCGGGCATCGGGATGCAAAGCAGGTGATGCAACGGAGGGTTGCTTTGTGCGCGGGCCTTTGAGGATGAGGCAGACAGGGGGCTCTCATCTGTAGCGTTCCTCCACGTGCGTCCTCCTTGCCTTTTTCGAATGTTTCCACGTCGAATGACTCTGCACTGTCCACGGAGAAATCGATAGGTGCCACTCTGTGCGTATGTGCCTGCCAGACAACCTCTAAAAAGCTCTCTTTAGGTGAGATAAACAGGTGCCATGTGCAGCTGGTGGTCCGAGATTACAGCCAACGCTGTGACAGCACCTCACCCAGGGCCAGCGCCGTCGGCCTTCCCGCCGCCTGGAGACGTGGAATCTGGAGCCAAGTATAAACCCTGGACACAGCCCATGTGAATGGCATTTTCCCCCCTCCTTCAATTGTGTTTGCTCGTCAACAGAAACACCATTCAAGTTCAGTGTTGCACGGGACCCGGGCAGCCTGACAGCTGCAGTGCTGAATCCACTGTCACCTGGACCGTAACAGTGAGTTTTACCCACACGCACTATGTAAATACAGCTGTTCAAAACGCCGGTGTGCATCCAGGGTTCCTCCTCAAACAAGGCCCCATTTTAATTCAAATGGTCAAGGTAAACAAGCAAATGCAAGTGAAAGCAGCACAGTACAGGATAAGTCTGGTGCTATTCTACGTTTTTCTTTTTGTCAACAAATCCCATGAAAAGACCAAAACCAACGAGCAATGTTTCTACTAACTAACAAGCACTGTGTGTGTATCCACAGCCGGGTTTATCTTATTCCTCTGTGCCATAGAGCTCCATTGTTGTCCAAAAACTATAAAGAAAAACGCATCGGTGAGCCACGCTGTGCACCGAGTGACCCGTTCCTTCATCACGACGAACACAGGCACAGTAGTGTGTTTTGAGTCCGTCCCGTGTACACTGTCTTGCCGCTGTAAATACTCGCTAGCACACCGAATTTGCGGCTGAAAATATTTCCTAAGAAATACACAATTTACTCCCGTGTAAGCAACATTTGCTAAACACTACAACGCCTGTATGGTGTACAAAGGAATTAGAAACACTTGACATCATAGCAACATCATTATAGCAAAAGAAATGTGCCACAGGATAATTTGTGAATATTGACAAAACTTTCAAAATCATGACAATTAGTTTTTTGTTTGAAATGAGAAGACAATTACAAAAAAAAAAAAAAAAAAAAAAAAAGAAGCATGCCTTGCCCCTCCCTTATTACCACCGCTGAGGTGTGTGGTTTGGTCGTGAAACAATCGCAAGAACGGGAACAGTTTAGCCAGTCACCCCGGTGCTAGTGAGTGGAACAAAATACCAAATGAAATCAGACAATTAACTACTTACTAAACAGCTACAAAAAAAATGGCTGATTGATACATACTGTACATCTGTCAGCACTAAATATGTGAATCTGTTGTGTTTCACAGTGAAAAGTAGCTTTTGTGTTTGTTTTTAAGGCTGTATGTATTGTGTTTTTCTTTTTGGTAGTTTTTAACAGTATGATTTGTGTACTTGTCACTTGTAAGTAACCCACGTGTCTTAGACTTGTCTTGTATTCTTATTAATTATGTACGTGCTACATTTTACTGCTCTTTTAACATCGTGGCCAGGGGACTACAGATGGAAAATAGCCGATTTGCCTAATTCGGGCTTTTTTTGACTCATGTTAGTTCATGTGTTTTTATGAAATGGCATTGTTCCATTATAAATAAACTAATATTAATAATAATAAATCAAACACACCCTTTCAAGCACTCTGTTTGTTTAGGAGGTAAAGATGCGTACGCGCACCGTTATCATGCCAGAGTTACAGTCGCATAGCACGTTTGGCCTGCCGTCAGTGTTGCTGGAATAAGACCGAACATCATGGAACATCACGGCTTATTTTACGCGGGCGATTTGTGCAAGAAACGACCCAAAAACCTGCAGCAGGCGACATCAGACGGTCAGCTGCGGCAGAAGTTGCGGTTTTGGAAAGGCAGCGGGGCTCCCCCCACAGGTCACATTGGAACAATTTTAGAAGCGATGTATAAGTAAACTACCTGCCGTTTACGTTGACCTAACGTTGGCAGATGTGGTTTCTCGTTGGGAATGCAATCGTTACGGGTTGTTGTGGGTTTTCGCAGGCAGCGGCAGTCCCCTCTTTACCGGCACTGAAACTTTTAGTGCTACTGTACCGACTGTACCGTCCAAACTTTCACCCCCCCTGCCTGTTTTTTAAGAGCATTTTGAATTTGTGTATTGAAAAAAACCTGAGTGGAACTGCATTAAAAGAATAAGGTTATTGTATATAAATTATACATAGAAATCATGAGGCATGTGACTTAAACGTGTCTGAAGCTTCCGCTGAAGAGACGAAAACATCAGATCTGTGTGGAGGAGGAGGAGACCGTAACCTTCCTCAAACGAATACACGAGACACACGTGACTGCCGTATTTCCATCACGTTTTCGACATTGTTCTCCACTTTGGAGGTTTGACTCGGGCTCTTTCAGTTCACTGATCTCATTGAACCTGCTTCCACAGTGGTTTAATTGTAACCAACTGGGGAATTAGCGCCACTAGCTGTTTATCTCCGTGAACCAACTCCTAACATTTGCATGACGGTAGTGGATGGAAATCAGCAAATCAGCTCTGAAAATCTGGTTCAAATGTGCACTACATTTGGATGGAATATTGTTGGTTTTTTCATGAGATTTGTCAATAACAAAAATAAAGAATATCACCAGCCTTATCCTTCTAAGGCCCTGAAAATGTATTTTGTCAGCTTATTACTGTGAGTGATTGGGATCTGTATCTTTCTGCAAAACTTAGAACAGTTTTTGGTTACTTCACGTGAGAGATATCTGTATTTCTTTATTGCTCTGTGCTCTTCCTACTGGTTTCGAAGTGGGCGGGGATCCATTGGAAAAAGGTGATATCGCGTACTTCCATGCACCAAGCCTAGTTTTCGGGGGCTTTAAATTGTCCATTGGACAGCACCATGAGTTCCTTTCGTTGGGTGGCTCGTGCTGGCTCGAGGCTAGAAAATCCAGATTCGGGTCTGGTGAATGTGCCAGTTTTATTAGCCAGCTCTTTCCCCAGATGCCCAGGCAGCCAGCCAGTGGAGAAATTTGGCACCATCCTCTGACTCGCCCCTAGCTTCCGCCCTGCCTGTTCGAAAAACAAAATGACCTTTATCTCTGACAAATATTCAAACGCAATCTAAATAGAAGGTGTTCCTAAATTAGAATTTAACAATGAAAACCTCGCCAGCAGTGTAATGGTAGGTTGGCTCATGCTGACCATTAGCATTTTGGAGATAATGTTACAGAATTAATTAGGGACACTTTAGTGTCCATTACTACTCGTAGAGAATTGGTCTCAGAAGCCATCACTCTGCTGGTGACTCATCCAAAGCCGGCGCGTCAAAGCGATGGCTGGAATCTTCCATCTCAACTGATTTCAATCTAGGTGAAAATGTCTGCATTCATATGCAAATAGCTCGCAAAACATTCTCCCTCGCACCTGCTGCTGCAAAATTGTTACGTTTTCCTGCTCCATTCTAAACTGGTGTCATGCGCGGAATTGTTAATATGCTCAATGAATATATGAATAAATCCTTTTTTAAAAAGTCATCATTTCACACAGCTGACCGGCTCCTGAGGAGTCCAGATAAGACGGGGCCGGTGGGAGATGACTGACAGTGTGGTGTCTGATTGGTTGAGAATCTCTGGGTTTTACATTCTGCCCGGCCGCCACAATCAGTAGTCTCCTTAATAAAGAAAAAAATAGCTGTGTATATAACGCAATCTTCTGTACTTGTAAAGAAAGGCAACGGAACACAGAGAATATGGTCCACACAGAAAAATATATTCTCAGGAAAACACGAATCCATTGAAACATGAGTTCCATGTATGAACTTACTGAGTTGAACTTGAACAAAGGGACGTGCACAGACATTTTGAGGGGCAGTAATTCAAAACATTCACCTATTGGCTGGCTGCTGCTGCCTTGAAATCAGTTTTGAAAAAGGGCCTTTAGGTACTTTCCCTCTCTGTCATCTCACTTACTTCCATTCTTGTGTGCACTGACGTGACAGTGAGCTGCTGTTACAAAGAGTTTCCCCTCGGGGATTAATAAAGTATTTCTGATTCTGATTCTGATTCTTTATACCAGCTCGACTGCAATCGATGTGCAACACCTTCCCGTATAAAGCTATTTTCATCTTGGGTAACCACAGTCAACAATTAGCCTTGCAGAGTGCTAAGCATCAAGCCTAGAGCTCCAAGGTAAAATGCTATGTGATAGGAGTGGGAATCACAGGGTACCTCACCATACTACACACCATACAGCTATTCTGCGATAATCAATATATTGCTAGACAATCCTATAATAAATCATCACCTTATCTGTCTAACTAATTAAAATTACAGAACTATGGAGCAACTATGAAAACGTATTATTTTTGCTATACAAAAGGCATGTAAAATTGCATATTCTAGGGCTTTAGTGCAATGTAAAGTGTATGTAAACTTGTATGCATTTTATGATCATACTTTGCAAAAGCTTAAACTTTCATTTGCGTGTAAACTTTGACACATTTTAGTGCATAAACTTTGAAAGCACGACAATCTTTTTTTTTTGTGTCTATCTGGACCCATTTAACTGTTTTATATAATCCTGGAACATTTCAAAATTTACCAGGCTCTTTTGTTTAAACCTGGGGACATTTCGGTGCTTTGCAGCAACTTGCATTATAAACCCTAAGCACGTTTGCATTCATCCTCAAATATGCATGTTCTTCAGGAACAGCAGCTGATCGGCATGCTCAGAGGTGAGCGTACCTCTCCCGAGTGGTGATTATGTCAGCAGCAGTAAAAGATCCTTTCAGAAGATAACAGTGGTCCCTGGGACACACGGACATCTTTGTGCCAGCTTATTTTCTGCTTGGAGCTCCACACCTCGGTTCCAGTGTTTGCAGCATTTCCGACCACGCTGTATGCGCGAAGGCCCTTGCAAACTAATCCAGCGATTGACTTCGTAATACTGGCAGCTCTCGGGGATGAGAAAGGAAGTTTCGCTTTAAACATTGCATTCACGGCTGCAGGTTGACCCCCAGCGTCAGCATTAGCCGCTTTCTCAACGAGATCAGGGTGGTGGCGTTGCAAGTGGCACTGCACGTTCGTGGTATTACCCGTGTACTTTACTCTGTTTGTCCCATCAACGGTATAAAAGCCAAAGTGGATCCAGACTTTGGACTTAAACATGGCTGGGGCATCTCCTAATGTTATTTTCCTCACACTGCTGTCCGCCATCTCGTTGAAAACCTCTTCTTTGGCTAGTTAACTTACGTTCATGTTTCCCTCATTCATGCGTTGAGTGCAACCTTGGGGAGGCATGAAGTAGTGACTCTGGGAGCAAGGAAATCTATTTCGATCACCTTATTTTATTAATTAAAGTATCGATTCTCGTATTGCACAAAGAAGGACAATGATATAGTGGCCTATTGTTATTTTGTCCCACCCCTGCTAAATGAAAAAAGTAACATGCAGTCTCCCTAGCATGGGCAGGAATACCTCCAAAATCAAAAAGAGATGGTTGCAAATGTCCTCAAATTTGAACATGCTTTATAATGGTTCAGGCCTGGGAAAAACAAGTCAACCAACCATAGCGGCTGAGCAAATCACCAACATGAAGATCAAGAACTTGCATAATGTTCATTCACAAATGAAGAAAAAGGAAGGTGCAAGAACTCAGTGCTGACAGTACAGATGATGACTTGTTGCATGGGTTATTGGCAGGCTTCCTCCTAACAGCAATTGTAAGAATAGCAGCAATAAGAGTTGTAATTATTCCGTTTTATTTGGTCCAGAGGGGCCAAAAAAGGACAAAGGGGCAGCAGCTTCAGGTTGTTGAGCCACCATACAGCGCACATCCTGCATTTCCGTGACGCCACATGAAAAATTCAAAGGATAAGAAAGAAGGAACGTGAAGGATGATGCCTAATGAATATTGATACTAACTGAGAACATGCATATACTTTACATTATTATTAACATTTTCTAAAATAGACCATACGATTTGACATTAAATAGACTGGCTTTAAATAGATAATCCACCCCAGTGAACATTTTGCTTCCTACATTTTTAAAATAAAATTGCATTACGCTCACGTAGAAATGGAGTTGTGAGCAGGGACCGTTGTCTTTCGTCAGTAGTGCTTCCAACTTAACAGATCACATCTCTTAGAGAATTGTGTTCTGTACCAATAATAGAAAATAAATGTAATGTCCACTGAGTGCTGTACTACCAGTGCAGCCATCATTTCCCCCGAGTTATCCAGATAAGGTTCTGGTTTTCATCTGTCATCTCATATAGATGTGTTTCTCACTTGCACAGGGTATCTGGATGCTACACGTAGTGCACACAGTGGCGGTCTGATGGGATTGGCTCGCTGGTCATATGTAAGAAAAAAGAGACTTACTTTTAACATGCTCTATTAGAGGAATGTCACTGCTTTTGCTCCCAACACAACCATAAAGACGATTTCCAAAACAGGTCCTGAGTCAGTGAAATGCCAGAGTGCCTCTAAAAATGGACTGTGTCCTGTTCGCAGACGATGCAGACGTGGAAAATTGCCTGAACGTAAATGGGTTAAGGTGCATGCGGGAAAGACGCTTATTTGGCATAACAGTGAACGAAGGATGAACATGTGTAGATAGCCTTTTGGATTCAGCAGGAATTGAAGGAGTTTATGTAGTCTACCTTCTAGCACAGTGCAGATGGTACAGACTGGCCTGGCTGAGAGCTAAGAGAAAGTGGGTCTGCGTTAAGCTCACCGAGGGAGATGGAAAAAGGGAGGGCCTGGAGCTGCGTGTTATCATGCTGGGGGCTCACAAAAAAAACAAAAAAAGAGGGGGCTAAAAAGGAGGGATAGGATATGGTTTGAATGATATCCAATTAAAGCAATAGCAGGAATTTAAAGTTTACACTGGCCATTAGCGATATTTTCTTCTGGCGTTTCA